>JAIPRN010002101.1:0-34658 GCA_025469175.1 Geopemphigus sp. TES_GeoC_2020 | reverse complement strand
AAAAAAAAAAAAAAAAAAAAAAAAAAACGGTCGAAAATGCCTCGAAAACAATCGGTGAAAACGAAAAACGAATAATTTAAACGAACAATCGAGTGTACGTTAGCTACGTCGCTTTAGTATTTCCCGTATTTCCGTTACAAAACGTTAACACGGTCGACTACTACGAACGCCGTTTTTCGTTTTTAAACATTGTCGTTGGGTACGAAATTCTTGAATCGCTGCCGCACGAACAAAAGCCACACACGGTGACCGAACAAGGCGAACTACGAATTGAGCGTTCCCGAACGTTGTGACGTAAGAAGTAGCGTGGTCGGATGGATTTCCGTTTACGTAAACGAAAACCTTCGGCAAAATACGACGGCCGTAGTAAAGATTCGCGTCGGCTTTGCGTGTTCGCGCGCAGACAACGACGACGCGTTCGTATATCTTCCCCGACCCGAGTACGCCCGTGATTCGTGATTAGTTGCCGTTCGAAAATATCGGTCACTCGGAGATTTTGCGGAAACACGGGTTTTCCAAACGTCGACGTTTCAAACTTTCGAACACATAGCCCGGCCTCCACGCACGCGTTCGTGTTCCGGTCCGCAATCATTCCGACCGTATACAGTAAAGGGTCACGTGAATCACCGATATCGTGGTCGGGAGAGGAGGGCGCGTTATTTCAAGTACCGGAAACGGGAGCGAATATTTGTCAAATTCCGACATAGTGGCCCGCGGTTTCCCGCGAAATATATATATATATATTCGCGAAACGTATTGATTTTCACGAACGCGAATCAATCGTTATACGATCTTTTTTTACGGTTTTTCGTGTAAACATAGACGGTTATATACGTTCGTAGGTATCTCGGTTAAATATTTACCGAGCGCGCTTGTTCGCGTTCCTCGAACAAAATAACGCGTATAAATTAGCGAGTAGATTGATATATCGACGTCGGTACGTCCGATACGACGGTAATCGTTACGGTATGTTCGTTATACGGGCGTCGTCCAGTTATAGGCTCGTTTATAACGAAATTACCGGCGTACGCGCCCAAGCGACGACGATAAACCCGTGCCGGTTCGCGGTAATCGAGATTCGATTTGGCGACCGCGTGTTCGTCGAGCGTGCGTGCGTGGGCTTTCGTTTTCGAATAGACTTTCGGAGCGCGCGCGCGGGTAACGGAACGGATTAAAAAAACGCCTGGACCGTGTCGTTGACGGTTGTCCGAAATTGCGCGTGACGCGCGGTCCCCGCGTCCGGGAACGCCCCACGTTCCCGCGCTGAATCTAAAAAAACCGACGAACGAAACGAATTTCGCCCGTACCTCCTACTCCTCACCCTCACCACCCGCGTGCGCGCGCCGTTTTCCCACCGGTAAATCAACCTCGGGCCTATTGTATAGTTTAACGTGGCCGCCACGCCGACTGCGCGTAACCGTTCTAACATGTACGTATATTATTAGTCCGGCGTAATCGATAGACGACGGTGACGACGAGGCGCTAATATTATTTTAACGCGGAGAAATAACCGACCGGCGTTTCCGTAATATTATATTATTATTAATATTAACGGAAGCGTTCCACGGGCGCGCGGTTTTTGTTTTCGAATACGTGGGTCGTTTCAAACATAACCGGCGCATGAACGACGCTACGTGCGCAATATCAGCGGGCACTTCGATTTCGTCCGGTCACGCGTTAAGCGGGCCACCGTCGGCGCTAAAACTATTTCGTTTTAGTAGGGGCGCGCCATAATTTATCGCGACGAAGCACGTTACGTCGCGCTTGCGTTTACCGGCCGCCGACGGATCGTAATTTATTTCCGGTGCCGGACAACATGCGCGGACTACTCGTGACGCGGCGCCCGCGTCCGTAACGTATTCGCGAAAACGAGACCGTCCGACATTAAGCGTTCGCGTTGCCTCGGAATCCGGCCCCGTGTACTACCGACCGCCGGGGAAACTGTCTAACGACCGTTAATTACGGTTCGCGGGCGACGAGTGTATCGCAGGATTGCTCGCCTCACGAGTATCGATTACGCCGCGAGTGGCCCGCGTTCTAATTACGTTCGTCAAAACGGTCGCGTCCGTACAATTAGGACGTCGTACGATAATTACGGCCCGGCGAATACGGTTCCGATCGTTTTTCCGCGGTACGCCGTTGCGTTACCGTCACCCTAACCACCAACCCGTCGTTAACGTCGAACGTTAACCACACACAACCGGGTCTCGTTCAAAGCCCGGTGGCGGGTAATTCGAGTAACGTGGTGGCGGATGGCCGCGCGACGATCGTCGGACCCGAAAAGAACCGACGAGACGAACGGAAAAAAAAAACTCGAAAAGCGTTCGCGCCGGACACCGGTTTCGGGTCGTTCGAATTTCGTTTCCCAGCGAAACGGACTACGAAAAAACCGACGCGACCGATAATCGATACACACTCCGATCGTGTTCGGGCGGAAGTTTACGTTTCAGAACGTGGACGACGCCCGGCGTATTTATTGCGTTCGTCCTGTACGATAAATCGGAACCGAGAGTCGTCTGGGCCAACGATTTTGCCGTCGTCCTTCCCCCATGCCACTCTCTCGTTTCGCGAGTATTTCGGGTAACGTGAAGACGTGTATGTGTACACACACACACACACTTCATCATCGAACGCGATACGCCAGCGCATCTGAAAACGATATTACGCCGCGTGTTCCTCCTCTCACCGACCGTCTTCACGGCGCGATACGTTCTAATCATTTCCGTAATGATCCATACGTACCGATAACGCTAAAATGTCGCGCGAACCGCCGGTATATTATATAATATATATGCAAATTCCGCCGAGTAATCCAATACGTTTACGTATATTCTATTTTAAACGAACGCGCGCGTGTGTATATATATATATATATATGTACAATATACGTCGATTCGGCGGTATAGGAAAAATTACGTCGGCGCGAGGCGTAAAACTCCGCGATTTTCTCGGCATTCTTTTTTTCGTCGAAACGGTATAAATGTATTAGTTATAAACTTATTCCGCCCGGCAAATATCGCGTTTTCGCGCCGGCAGCGCGGGGTATGAGCGTTCGATGGTTGGTCCGGGCCGGGGTGGCCCGCGCACGCGTGTATGTTGTTCGAATATAAAAAATAAAACGTTTTTCTCCGGAAAATATGTGCGTTTCTTTTCGTATTCGGATATAGGCCCGGGTGTGTGTACACACGCGTGTATTATATATATATTGGTAAACATTGCCAAAAGTAAACGTTGCCGCCGCCGGAGGGACGAATTGGCCGCGTACCTACACACGCACAAAGTGTACGAAAAAAAGGGGCACGCGAGACTCCTATTCGGCGTATACGGCCAAGTCAATTTTTCCATTTTCCACCGCGATAGATACGTATATATATATATGTTTATAGACACGCTCTTGTATCGGCGTGTTTTCGTAAGGTTATTTTATAATAACATCCCTGGGGGACACGCGGACGAGCGCGTTTTTCTTCGGTTTGACCTTCTCGCGTTTTCCCGCCGTTTGCGAGCCTCTCGTCATATACACACACACACACACACACACACACACACACACGAGTATATTACGCATCTCAGGAATATAGCGACGACGCGCCTAGCAAAGTGTTTTTTTTTTCTGTAGACGAAAAATTACGCGCGACCAACGACCACGCTTTATCTTCGAAACGATCGTCGTTCCGATTACGACGGAGTACGTTACATACATACACCCACACACACGTATATAAAAAAAGGAACAAAAGTATACCGCGAAACGGGCGCGCGTGTGAAAACGTAAAATAAATCGTAGGACTCGACGCGTGTTGAGCACCCGAGGGGTCGCCTGCCCGGCCGAGTCGTTTTTATCGTGAATTATTTCTTCTATCGATCGGTTTTTCTATACACACACACCCAGTGGCAACGTCGTCGTCAAATACAACGCGTCGCACCTACACGCACGTACGCACGCACCATACACACGCGCGCGCGTACACAACGATATATATATATATATACTTAACCGTGCCCGTCGTGTTTTTACCTGTCCGAGACGCGTTTATTTTCGATTCTTTTGTGTCGTAGGCGATTCTACCCGTTGAAATGGAAACGGTAGGACGACGGACGTGTGTTTATTTCCCGTGAACACTATACACACCGTACGCTATAAAACGTATACGGGACACACGTCGTGCATTCACTACGCGTTTCAGGCCAATCGCTACATTTCCGTGACATCGGCGCGAGCGTAAAACGTCGTACGTGTGTGTCCGGAAGATGAGGACCACTCCGTCGATAATCCGTTTCGTCCGTAAAAGTATAATTTAACGGAGGTCCGTAAATTTTAGTGCCGGACACCGTGAAATTGTCGTTATTTCGTATCGCGCGCTCCGCGTTCGGTCGGACGCGTCCGGCAATAAACGTTAACAGCCCCGCACGCCTCTTAAACGAAAAACAATCCCTCGCCGATCGGCGAATCGCTCCGGTACGAATAGAAGCCGACCGTTTATGTCCGACGCGTCCGAACAACGTACTCAGAGCCTTAGTATCTCGCGTACTTGTCGCGCGCCGCCGGCAATTCGCATTTCGTAAATATTTTCCAAAAAATGTGTTCCGGTTAATTGATACGCGCGTATTGACGTTTCATTCCACCGAACGATTTCGGGCAATCATTTACGAGTGCTCGTCGTTGTTGTTTTTTCGTATTAGCGATTTGTTTTGTCGTCGGTCGACGCGGTATCGATTTTCATCAAAAGTCGATTCGTCTTGTGCGCCTCCCGAAAGAGTATGCGCACAACAAATGCCCGAATCCAAAGCGATTATTCCCTCGTCCGTCGCGGCGTACGGCGGATAATTGTTTTTCGTTGTTTTCGGCTCGACCGTCGGATGAGGAGGAGGTGATGGTTGAGTGCCGTGTGCGGCGGAGGGGAAAGAGCAGGATAGAAAGAGCGTTCGAAGATTGTGTCCGGCGGAAAGCAGCTGAAATCTGCGCCATTGTGCGCGAGGTGTAAACGAAGGGCTCTCTATTGTTTTTCGGTGTAATTCATCGCAGTCGGGGGAGGTGATCGCGCCAGTATACCTACCACTTCTCCCTACCGGACACGCGGAGTGGGTACCGGCGCAGGCGGATAGTGCGAACGATGCCGGCGGCCGTGTCGCGAAACCGAAGAGAAAGAGAAAAAAAAAGACGTAATTCTACCGACGGTCGTGTTTTTTATTAAAAAGAAGCGCGCGCGTTATTAATTAGTTAGTCGGACACGATATACGCGCTTTATTCAGCCGTATCGTTTTTTTCGTAAATTCGTACCGTCGCCATCTGTTCGCGTACGGAAAGTGTGTCCCGATGACGCCCGTCGTCCGGCCATGGACAAATAGCGGCGCGCGTTTTTACGCGGACCAATTTACGTAGAACATTCGCCCCGGAAGTGAGGAACCCACGAAATAATCGTCGCCCACAAATTGGAGGGACTACATTGACGATACGGTTTTTGTTCGCGCGACGCGGGCCCGGCCGATGCGCGTATTCCGAAACGTTCCGTCGCGGTCGTCGGCGAAGGGAGTCCGGAAACGACGATTGCACGACGGCGTTGTAGTAAAAACGTACGCGGCCGAATATTCGGATGGCGCCGATAAGATCCGTAAGATAGGATACGTACCGGCCGCACCGCGTATAAATCGTAGCGCGCCCCAATAGTATTCGTTTTCGTCCGCCGGTTTCGACGTACGCGCGGTATTAAACGTACACACACGCTCGCGCATAGATTGTGATTTATCCCGACGTTTATTGCGATCGGCCCGGCCGAATAAATAGTCAACGATCGATTCCGAGGTCCCCGGGGCGACGATTGTCCGGCCGGATTCGTACGCCGACCGAATCGCCGGGCCGAACCCATACGCTTCGTTCCGTTTTTCGTCCGGGGGACAAAAGGCTTAATCAACGATCTCGTCGCGCCACTTTGACGGTGCCTCTACCGGGACGATACGTTGGTTCTCGGGCGCGCTCGTTTCCGACGAATAAAGCGTTTCTTACGTCGCTACGTCGTACGGGGGCACGTTTCCTCCGGGACGTTATTTACGCGCGTGTATCGTACATCGCCGCGAGATCACGCGATACATTTTGAAAATCGTTTACAAGTTCGGCCGGGCGGTAATACCGTCGTGTATACGTTCGAGCGGATAAACGTTCGTCGAATTCGAGAGACCTCACATGCACACACACGCGCGAGTCCGTTTCACCGTTCGGGTCCGTTCGACTCTACTGCGACGGTGCCGAATTCGCTGTTTCGTCGACTTTCTCCCGGCCGGTATCGTTCGATCATCGTGTTCAGAGACGCGACGCGCGTGGCGGTAAAAAAATTTAATCGATTTTTTTCACTGGCCGTCCGTCGACTTAACGCGGCGCGCGTTTGTTCCGTTCGCACGTTCTCGGGTTTTCGCCAACGTCAGCCATTGTTGTTGGGCGAATTTTTTTTTTCGTTTAACTCCCAAAAACGGATTTGTCGACGAAGGCGTGTACGTATTTATATTTATTATGCCGCGTCTCGGGCGCGTTTTTGTCCGGGCCGTCGATTATTTCCTAAGGATTTTTATTATTCGTACCGCGCTTTTTATCGATCGCGCTAAAACACGCCGAAACGCGAAAAAACCGAAAAAATTTACCGCCCGTATACGTACGTATATATATATATATGTATATACAAGTACACTCGTATTTCACACGACGTAAACGAATTTCGACGAGTTCAAAAAACCGTAACGAAAAAAAAAACCCGAATCGTACAAAGACGACGCGCACACGGTCGAACGGGGCCGTATTATACGACGTGGATAATAAATATAAAAGTGCGCTCGTACGTACGTACTACTCTGTCGCGTCCGTTTCCGAACGCGGCCCGATGGTATTTCGCGCATTCCGGTCGCGTCCCGCTCGCTTTTTATTTATCGACCGTCGAATATCGCGATCGGACGATTTATGTACCTAGGTATATTCGTACACGGCGCGCGCACAATACGCCGTACATATTTTATACCGTCGGCCCCGACCGGCCGGCCCGACGAATTATCAATATACGTATATATATATGTGTGTGTACACCGGACGCGTCGTTGTGTGTTTCCCGTTTCGTTCTTCTTACTTTTATAAAACGTTCGAAAAATCGATTTTCGGAGCTTACCGCCGCGGGAAAAACGGCCGAACACTCGTGTATACGTTGTTTTTTTTTTCGCGGGCGTTCGTCATACCGGCGGTGGCGGTGGCCCGTACGGCTTTTTTATTGTTTTATTGCTCGGCCATTGTCTACTCGAATAGTCCGTTTTTTCTTTCTCTGTCGTAAACTATTCGTGAAATCAAATTTTTAGAAAAACGCGAAACAAACGCGTCGACGACGATAATAAAAATGTTTACGACGCGAACCCTTTCACGATATAACAACGTACGTGTACGTAACGCGATAAAAACGGCGCGCGGGCTACGAGAAGCGGAGAAAAAACGCAACGAATGGACGACAAAAACCAGTTGCCGGAAAAGAAGGCGAACCCTTTTATAAATGCCTTCCTTATGTTGCGCGTGTGAAGTCCGTTTCGGGCCATTATTCTTTATTGTGTACTCCGTGCCCGACGTTTTTACAATAAATGTGGGACGGTCTTCTCCGCGGGACTCTAAGACACATATACGTCGTGTAAAATAATTCAGCGGGCGATCGGTGTAAAGTGTTCGGGAAACGACCCTCACAAATTCCGTGCGTCCGTAACGCGTACGGGGTACTTTACGGTCTCGTTTCGAATTGTACGGACCCGAATTCTATACGGGTCGGGTCCGCGTGATTTTTTTTCTTTCGCCTTTCGCCCCTCAACCCGTCGCCGCGCCCGACGCGCTCGTCAATCGCGTTAATCCGTTTCCCGGATAGTAATATCTCTCGTTCGGCCTCAATAATAACGACGCGCGTTCGTCTTACGTTTTTCTCGTGTCCCGAACGCAAGGCGTCTTCCATTCTCTCGGCCTACACGAAACGACCGTACGAAATTCGTACGGAAACGCGCCCGCCTAGTCGAATCGTATCGCTAACACCGCCGTCGTCGTTTTCGAAACGAAATTCGAACACAATTCGTTTCGCTCGTCCGAATTGTACGGGCCAGTTGGGTTAACGTTAGTGTGGTTCGCTTACCCGGACGTCGAATCACGCGTGAACAAATTTATTAATTATTACCACCTACTACGCGCATTTACCAAAAAAAAAAACTAACAATTACCCTAAATCGATTCACTAACTTATGACGACATACATTTGCTTACGGTCCGTTAACCACTCGACGACAGACGGGTAAACGTGGTCGTTGGCCTACCACATAAGCGTTCCAACAACGTTACGTTTCTAAACGGACGATAAAACACCAAGTCGAAATTATCGACGAGATTGTTGTTAAATAATAACGAGGTAATTAACCGGTCGAAAAGCGACGTTTCGGGCTCACGGACACGGGCCGGTGACGATTAACAGCGGGGAAAAGAGTCGATCGGTACACGTGACTTCCCCGCCGGGTCGTTTGATTAGTTCGCGTACGTCGGCCCATACGATCATTTCGGCCTCAAAACGAAACCCGACCGCGTCGTTATTACTACCGCGGTCGTTCGGAAACGATGGTAACGACCGCAGAATGGCGATAGGGGGCGCCGCTCCGTTAACAATGGCGCGAACGTTAAGTGGCGGGAAATTTCGTAAAACAACCGGTCGGCGATCGGTTTAATTTGTATATACCGCTCGTGAGCGCGAATAGCGTTCGCCGATTCGCGTACGTACCACCGTCGTCGCGCTCGTTACTTAAGTACGCGCGCGCGGCCCGGACACAATAGGCCGCCGGGCGATCGCGAGCGCGGATAGTAAAACCCGACCTACGTACGCTCGTTGTATGGTCGCGGTTCGGTCGACGCGATACCGATAAACGGCGTACGGCTGTGTTCGTTCGGCCGACCGCGGTAGTGGGCCAGCGGATGTCCGTGGCCGGAACGCGCGCACGATTGGAAAACGTCACGCGACGGTCCCAAACGGGAACGAACCCGTAGAGTTTCGGTTCGGTTTTATTTATCGGCGTCCGACCGACGCGCCGATTATTCGTAACGTTTTGTCGTATACATGGCGCACACCGCGCGGCAATAGACGAATGGAAGCGAAAAATTAAAACGACGTACGCGCCTGTTACACCTAACGACAACGACCGGCAATCGACTACTACGAACAATCATCCCGCGCGTGTTCCGGGTCGCCGAACGATACGCCGCGCGTTCGATTTTTGCCGCCCGTCGTCGTTCACGAAATCCCGACGTCCCTATCCGTGCACCAACGACGCTCGACGGATGAATTACACCAATTTTGTTTTCGGGACGGTGTCGTAATGACGAAACGATTTTAAAACGCCGATATTGTCGTACGCTGGTTTTATCGGAATTCTATAAATAATTTCGTATTAAAAATAAATCGACGAAATCGAAGAAACACTTCCGTTGAACCTTTAAAATATTTCGTTTACTTCATTGACGAAACGAACCAATTACGTACAATTATATTGTCGAAACGTTTAAAATTATTTTCAATCTCCGGGTGTGGATGACGGTGCGCAAACCTCTGACACCCCGCCGCCCATTAAATACGCCACCGAATTAGACGTACCGCCGAGCCCGAAATGGAAACGTTCCGAATTTGAAAAAAAAATTAATTCGACGTAATAATATATATATACGTGATTCCTGCGTTGACTTTGAATATTTTCGAAATCGGCGGCCCGTGTAAATATCGTATATAAACATTTTTAGCCGTTCCTATCGTCGCTACGTCGCTAACGGTGTAGGTACCGTATTACTTTCGACGATAAACTCGTACCGAATAAATATATATATATATATAGAAATATCCGTTTTTTCTTTCCGGATTTCAATTTGCCGGGACAGAGACGGATCACGCGAAAAACGTCGATCGTCTATATACGTCCTTTGAAACGTCAACCTTTGTCAACTATCTGTTCGCGGTTCGCCGTTCCCGCTTTCGTTTTATTTTTTGTACCCTCGCCAAAACAATACGTCGACTGGAATCGTCGCCGTCGTCAGGCGGAAAGGCGCGTTATTGTTACGATTATTATAATTATTCTAAATATTTCGCGGAGCGTAATTCGGCGGAAATTTATCGGACCGCGGGCGGACTCGTTTTTGCCCCGACCGCCACAGCCTGTAGTCGTTCGAATTAATGAGGTCGGTATTATAATGCGTGGCCTCCTTCTCCTCCTTCCCCTCACCCGTGCCCGGTCGTTTAACTAGGTCGTCGGGGTCGTCTCCGAAGGGTAAAAAAACCGAAACAAAACGACGACGAAAAAACCACGAAAACCCAACCGCCCGAATTAATAAACCCTTCGACTGTCACTAATTACGATCGAGTATTTCGTCCCGTCGCGTCGGAAAAAACTTGACGGATCGCAGAATACGAAACAGAATAGATAACGATAAACGACCGGATAGGCGTTCCGTAGCGTCGTCGACATTCAAAAATACCGAAAAGTCACCGCGTAGGCGCGAAAATAAAATATACCAACCGCGGTATAACCTAAACCCGTCCGTTCGACCGTGCTCGCGATTATCGTATTGTCGTTGTTACGGAATTTCGTTATTGGTCACGTACGTTTACCGCCGGGTAATGGGCGCACGACAGTGAAGGCGAGTTTTCGATTTCGTTTTTCGAAATCGAAAGCGCGACGTCGTAAATCAATCGGAATCGTTTCGCGTTCCGGCGACAATTGTTCGCACAACGTGCGCGTTAGCCCAAGGCCAGTACATATTCGGGGAAGGTGAAAAAAAAAATGCTTTTCGGACGATAACCGTCTGGTCGTAGTAGTCGGAAAACTGATGATTTTCGTCGACAAATGTCGAGAAATCGACGGCGCGCCACGTATTTAAAGGTATTGGCGATCTTCAAATACGACCTATCCATCACCGAACGTAATAATAATTCGTAATATTTCGGACGAGAGAGTTATAGGTTTTCGTTTGGTGGAGGGGATAGAAGCTTTTCACGGGCGTTTTCTTCGGCTTCACAGGCATCGATACGATATATATATATATATATACAACGTAACCGTCTCCGTCCTCTCTCCACGAATTCCACCGAGCCCGGTACGTAACAGGCGATACGAGCGTAAAAGCCAATACGGCGTATTTCTTTTGTACAAAATCGGGAAGTGTTTGAGCGAACGATATTTCGGGGAAGCCAAATAATAATCATAAAAGATTTTCGCTCGAATACGCCGCGCTTATATATGTACACGAGTGTGCGTGTGTAACTACCGGGTGATTTATCGTGTCGGATCTGTCGCGATCGTGTATTCTATTTTCCGTTCTCTTTCGTCCCTCCGAAAACCGATCGAACCCGCCGTCTTACCACGCGCCTCTTGTCCTCGCGAACTGCCAACACGCTCGTCCGTCGTCGTACACGGCCTGTAGAAACGCGCGCCCGAAACCGCGCCGTTCTCACTATCAATTATCCGGCCGGCGATCGGAAGAAAATGGCGCGTCCGTATTTCCGCGACTACGTCCGAGGCTATTATTAGTAGCGAACGACCGACCGTTTTCCAGCGTAGTGCCGCGAAATGCTCGACTTCCCGAAAACTTCGACGGCCCGCGATAACACAATATGCGTTTAATTACGTTAGTTCGGCCGACTAGCGTTGGTCGCGAGATAAATCGTCGTTACCTAATTACGACTTCGAAAGCCGGCAACGAATTCGTTTCGGGACATTGCCGTTATTACTGTAAACGCGAATTTTCGGTTTCGACATTTCGGACGTTTTTCCGCGCACGTTCGTCAACTAATTGCCGGCAAAAACACACTCGTATCAGTTTGTCGATAGCGTTTCGTTTCCGAGTGTGTGAACAATCGCGTCGAAACAGTCCGCGAACGTCTTAGGGTGCCTGTGTCGTGTACCGTTTGAATACGCTCTAAATCGCGTTCTCCGCCGTGCTTTCGACGTTTTTCGAAAATCGTACTCGGGCGACACAACTCGGGCCACCGCTGTACAAATAATTACATTATTCGTCGGAACGTTTTCAGCTCGACGACGCGTGTCCCGCTATTCCATTTATTCGTCCCGTTCGTGTTGTAATCGTCGTCGCGTTACGCCGACAACGGAACCGTAAACCGGCGACGGCTGTTTAGTTTGGCCGTCCAACGAGTCCGAACCGTCCGTAACGAGCACCGGCGGCCGAGCCGAAAGTCGTCCGGCCGAGCGTGCCGACGACGACCGCGGTTGGGCGTTCGTAGGAAAAACGGCGCGCGTAAGTCTCGTCGTCGGTCTCGTATATGGGCAACGCGAGTAAATATACGTACATATACGACGGAAGAGGAGAACGAGAGAGAAACGATCGACACAAAAAAAAAACCTCGTCTATAATAACGTTACGTAACCTATCCGTAGGCAAAAACGATATATACGCGTCGTCGTCGTTGTTTGTGACCGAACGATGGGGAGGGGTGGAGAAATGAAACGAAATCTGTACGTGGGGTATTCGCCGCGGTACGCGCGCAATTTTCGACGAATTCTCCGCCGTGGGAAAAACCGTCTCGCGTTTCGTTATAGACGTTGGTTTTTTTTTTTTCGTTTATTCGCGTCGTTCGCGCGCGGCTACGCGTTAAACGTACAGGTCCCTCCACCCGATCGCCACAACCGAATATACGCGTGTTCGCCGGTTATTGTTTTACCGGCGCGCGTGCGGGCGACGTTACTTTTGCGAACCCGGCGACGAGCTTGATTCGCGGTCCCGTCGACCGACCGACGAAGTTCCGGAAACGTACAACGTATTCCGACCTACCATCCGTTTAGGACTAACGGCGACGAAACGCACTGGCGATACTGGTGGTACGACACACGCGCCAATCGTCCGTTTCGACCGAGCGAACGTCGTAATAATAAAACGCGCTACGATCGAAAACCGCTCGGTTTTTTTGTCTCGACGTCGATTTCGGACGACGAACGGCCGCAAAACCGTAACGCGTAAAAGTTGTTTGACCGATCACCGTCGTGACGTCCTAACGTCGTATGTCCGTATATGCCTTTTGGTCTTTTCGCGTGGCCATCCCCGAGCGTAAAAACGGATTGGCCCGTAGGTGTTACGTCGTACGTTCGCCGCGCAATTTTCGTTGGATTGTCTAACGTAACGTGCCGCGTTTTCGTCGTTCAATTAATAAAGCGAAAGAACCAAAAACGCCGCGCGTACGCGGGCGGTCGGATCGGCCGGCGCGATTTTAACGGACGACACCCCACCCGTGGCCTGGGAAACTATCGCCGTCGTCGGGGGAATTAGAAAGGAGACGACGTCTCGTTTAACGTTTCGCCGTGATATCCCGTAACGACGTACGTATATTTCGTTTTTAATTTCGATAATTTCCTGTGGCGTAGCGTTATATTCGCGCGGTTTTTTCGATTAATTTCGGACGACCCGCCGCCGTTCGCGTCCGATTAACGGTTCGCGTAACGCGAGCGAATTGACGAAGAGCTCGGCCGCGTGCACGAGCGCCGCCGACCAAAAAAAAAAAAAAACGTTCCGATTCGTCTCGAAATTTTCGTCGCCTCGGGCCGCGACGATTTCTCCTCGTTAAATACGGCCGCGTGTACTTAACCGTAACGTTAGGTTAATTACGCGAACGCGACCGTGATCGATATTCGTGTATATATATATATATATATAAATATCGATAAACGCGTAATTATCGGTACGCGATCGTCGAGTAGAAGGTATCGGCGCGTGGCCCGGCGTCACACAAGCCCCGTTCGTATAATGACGATCCGTTGTCGGCCGGCCGTCGCCTCACGATCTGTTGCGTGCACCACCGCACGGCGTTTGACTTACTGCGTAGTTGGCGCCAATTAACGCCGACGGCCTCGCCGAAACGTAGCGGAATAATATAATTACAGACGGTACGCGAAACGCCGTGGAAACTATTTTCGAGCACGCGTCCGAATTAACAACGCGCCGGCGATCGTTTCCTCCCGCCGTGCGTCTCGCCGACCAAAAGTACCGCCGGTTTCACCCGGACGACGGTCTCCGGTCGTGTGAGTCGCCGTCGTTCACCGCGACGTTCCGGGACATTGACGGCTCACCCATCCATCGAGGGACACTATCGCGCGTTTTATATTCTCCCCCCAACATCACTCACGGGGGCACTGTCCGAAAACCGTACGCGAGAGAATCGCGCGGTACCGACGGAACATTACGTTTCTCGGCGGTAAATTCGTGGACACGAACGTAAAAACGAAGGTACGAACCGCCGCGGTATTCGAACGTCCGCTAACGACGAAAATCCGAGCCAATTCCGGTTGTTCGCGTCGTTTACGCGGTTCCCGTATTGTTTGTAACCATCGCGTTCGTACGAAATATCATCACCTCGCGGACCGGTTTTAATCGACGCGCGTGTCGAGCATTGGGCCTTTTTCCAGGCGCCCGCCGATTTCGACGTTCCGCGCACGATATTTCCGTACGTACGCCGTCGTTTAATTACCGACGAATTTACGTACGCACGCGCGCGCGGACAACGAGAAAAAACGCGCCTAAGTAAAAAACGATTCGGTCGCTGTAGAACGAAAGAGTATATAAACCTCCCGGAGGGGTTTCGCACTTATCGCGATCTATACAAGCGGCGCGCGCGCATGTCCGACCGGCTATTTTTTTTTTTTTTTTATCATAACGCTATAATAATACACGCGGTTGTCCCGTGTAATTTAGCGGTCTATTCGACGAGTATATTTATTATTATTATTATTATTATTATTGGTCGGCGGCGATCGCAATCGCGCCGACATAGCCGCGGCACCACCTAACCCTCCGGGTCGCTAAACGTCTCTATATACGCGCGCGCGCTCCGTCGCCGCCGCCGCCGCCGCCGTTGTCGGTGATTCCGTCTCGGCCCGCGCGCGCGTGAAAAACAACCGTTCCGAATATTTTCCGTTCGCGGCTCGTTACGCGTTTTCGAAACGCTCGTTTTCGATCCACGATCAGCGATTGGACGTTGTATAACCCGCGCGCTTATACATGTATACAGTTCGGTTGTACTTAACTAACCGGCCGTCTCGTTTGTGTGTGTGTGTGTACATATAGATTTCGTATCGCCCGTCGGGCGTATAGGTTTTATTTTTTTCACCCGCCACCGTCGTCGTTGGCCGTCGTGTCCCCGGCCCCACATATACGCCCGATATATAGAGAAAAAACACGCCTCCGACGATATTAACGCCGAATTATTAATATCGGTTATTTCGCGCTATCACGAACTACAACGCGCGCGTGCATGCGCGCAACAGCCAACCGCAGTTCGTATACGCGACGCCTATGTAAATACGGGCGCGCAAACCGAGTATTTAATATATGTACGTCGTGTTCGCGACCGGTCGCGTCGGTTTTCGAGACAAACGTGCGTCGTAACCGGGACGGTTTACGGGCGTTTCGAAAACAAAAACGAAACACACTCCGGACCCAAAAGCACCGGGCGCAGACCGGAAAAACACGACGACGATTTCGTGTTCGTGGACGCGGCCCAAGCCCGGGGGACCGGATGGATGGACGGGAGACATACATGGAGACCGTTCTTGTAGAGCGACGTCCGGGGAATCGTTCGACCCAAAACGTACACGAGCGTGATCGAACGAAAAAGCGCAAACGACCCGGAGGAACGGCGTTTTCCGGTTTTCGTATACGGGCGTACCGGGCCGGGGTGCGGGAAAACCGAAACGAAAATTCGTCCCTAGGCGGTCGCGGTTTGTCCCGGACAAATTCCCGAAATATACGCCGGCCGTGTACCGCGACCCCCCCCCAATCATTCCCGGAACACAATACGTTATTATTTCGTATAATTTATCGATTTCGTTTCGGACGACATCCTCCTCGTTGTTTATCGAACCGAAACCGTCGACCTCGGCGACCTACTGCGGCGGTTCTCTCGTTCACGTCCACCGTGCCGATACGACAGAGGTCTACCGCACCCTCCCCCCTCCCCCCCACGGTACACATGACGCACCGAGTCTCCTCACCCGCCGGCGAAATAATAATAATAGTCGTATAAAACAATACGTACGGACGACCAGGGGTTCGGTAAAACAATAAATACTTTTTATTATTACGGGAAAACCGCCGCCGCGCGAAATAATCGATAACGACCCACTTCTCCCCCCTTTTTTTTTTGGAACCGCTGGAGGATTGATGATGATTCCGTGGTGTACGCGAGGCCCGGGACCCTTATATTTATTTGTCGTGCGTGATGCGTGCGTGTTTATGCTTTTTTAAATACCGTCGTCGTCGCCGCCGCCGCGAAATAAAAAATATTACCGCCGCCGCCATTTAGAAAATCCATTTCCTGCTGCGGGATTAACGTTCGTTGGTCTCCCTCCCGCCCACCCCCTCCGTGTGTATAGAACGTGACTCCGCCGGGCCCTCCTACGTATATATAACACGCGGCGATTTTTTACAATTTGTTTTATTATTCGTTCACTTACCGCGTCGACGTACACGCCGTCGTGAGAGAACCGGAATAATTGCCGGTTGGGGAGTGGGGAGTGGGTTTAGGAGGCGCGTTATTGCCACACGTATACACGACGAATTACGAAAAAACAAAAGAAACGGACCGATCGTTATTCGAATATATGGACGGCGGAAATCCGTCGCGTGTTTCCAGACAATCGAAATCATTTTACTTTCTTCGTTATTTTTCCGTTCCACTCGCCCCCCCCCTCCCCGCTTTCTTAACGCCGCCACGGTCTCGCTCGTTCTCTCCGCCACGTACACGTATTCGGGAACGAACGGCGCCGACCCAACACCCGTTATTAACTTTGTACGTTTAATGAGGGTAACATCGGCGGTGTACGCCTCTAATAAAAATATATTTATATCGTATACGTATACTCCCGTGTAAACGCGCGCGTACGTGCGTGTGTAGAATTCGTAATGGAAATACGCGTGGAGATTTCAATGGGAAATCGATTTTCCCGCCTTTCCGTCAAGTCCTTGGTCGAATTGTTCGTTTACGATTATTGTATAAACTTCCACGCGCATTCCGTAACCGACGATAATTGTCCGGGATAATAATTAGGCGGAAAAAAGTCGTCCGTACGGAGCGGATTTTCGTATCGTTAATATCGTTTACGGCCGTCACGTGCACAATCGCGTAATAATAATAAGATATATCGTAAAAATAAACGTACGGGGGTGGATACACGTGGCCGCGAGTAACGTGAATACGTTTCAGACGTTACAAAATATCGTGTGTATCCAATGATCGGCGCGCGTATACGGATTTATATATATACGTATATTTATATTGATGATCGATCGGTGCCTCGGAAACCGGGTTTGGCGATCGGACGGACGAGATAAAAAAGTCGCCGACGATAGTGGCCGTGCGCGCGTATAGTGCGTCGTTGGGAACAGCCGGCCAAGGACGAGAGACGGACGCGCGGTATAAAGCGTGCGCGCCCCTCCCCGCCTATCCGCCAACGGCCACGATGCACCGTGCACCTAAACGTCGTACCTACCTACCTACCTACCTGTCTACCTATCCTACCAGCTACGCGTTGTAAAATTGTGGCCGGAGTTGTTTCGTTCGTTGCCGCGCAGCCCTCGCCGCGTCCGGACGCTAATTTACGCGACGACGGCGGTGGTCGCCCGACATTCCGTAATCTATCGTCGCCCGTAGGCCGGCCGAAATTAAAAGCGAATAACGGACCGTACGGTCGTCTCGATGAACGAATGGTACGAACCGCGTCGTCGCGTATATTTCGAACACGAAACGCGCTCGGGGCCAATCGGTGTAGGGCCTGTCGGTCATTGGACGAACGTCGTCTTTCCGGAACACAAAAAACCGAGCCGCCGAAAACGATCGGGCTTAGCTAGTGTACGCAAACACGTGTAGGAAAACGAAACGTGGGACGCGCGAATCTCGGCGCGAAAATATTAACGCGTTTCGTTACGCCGGCCCGGCCGAACGGTCATAAATTATATTACACCGTATCGGCCATTGTCGTACGGCGCGGAAATTATCGTCCGGGGACGGGGGCGCGAAAAAACCGCCGGGGACCCCGAGACGGGCCGTTTTTTTTCCCGCCGTCGGCGCGTCAAAAGGAATTCTTTTAAAACGCGCGCCCGTATATATTAAAACGTACGTCGATCCGACACCACCCGCCGACGTCGGGCGCACGCGTACCGTATGGGCGGGCGCGTCCTAACGCGCCCGTAGATCATTTTTAATGCGAGCCAAATCGACGGCGACGGCAGTTTCCCCCGTATACGCGCGAATATCGCGAAACCATATGGTATGCTCAGAGCGTATATCGTACGACGTATTGTGCCGGTAGTGGCGTGACGAACGCCGTGATTTCGTTTACCGCGACACTGGCCGGACGCAAAAAACGCCCGGCGGGCCGCTTCTAATTCGTGCCTTCGTCGTTTTCCGCCGACCGAAGCGCGCACGATTATTCCTCGTCGTTGGCCGATTCGACGACGACGACGACGTGTGTCCGAAACGAACGTCGCGACTCGGACGGGACGGGCGCGGTCCGTAAATAATATCGGCGGGCGCGTTCGGTGAAGAAGTACTCTACACCACTCGACGTCGTTCGGGTATTCTTCGTCGCGTGTGCGTTCGAGTGCGGGAGAATGTGTGTGTGTATGCATGAGAGAGAGAGAGAAACATAGGATGACTCGGTCGCGGAAGAATTTAAATAATTCTTTGTGCCCGTCGTGTATATAGAGGTACGCGCGATTCACCGGCCGGCCGGTTACCACCACACGACCACTATATTACATACACGACGACCAACATTCCGGTATTGCTCCGCCGCCGTCTCTCTTCCAATAACAGTTTCGTCGTAAAATATTATTATTATTCGTATATAACGACGTATATTGTACTACTACTCCGACTTGTAACAACTATACACGTTCCTATATACATATATACACACACACGTATATTCGATATCCATCTTTAACCAACCCTCGTCTGTTTCCCCTCTTCCCCCCCACATACACCCACCCAACCGTTCACGTCGTCCGACTTCGTCCCCACGCTCCGCGGTCGATTATTCATCACGTCACAATATTATATATTCCTTAGCGTTTCTCGCGGGGTACCCACCGGGTAAGATACCTACGACTGATTACCGCGGCGGCGCGTCCGACGGTTCGTTACGTTTTTCTTACGCAGTTGGCGGGGCAAAACAAAAAGAGCGACGGGTTTTTTTTTTTTTCCTATATTCTCGAGAAATACGGGCGCAGGTACCCGGGTTGAAACATCGTCGTAACGGGAAACGTATTGCGCCTATCCCGAGGTTGATCTGGCGGCCGGTGGTATGCACGGAGGCGTATTACGTACGCGCCCGTCGTCGGCCCGGAAAACGACGTTTCGCTTCGATTATAAAGTCGTCCATTACGGAACACTCGCCGATATTACGCCTTCCACCGCCCACAAAAACAATCGTAATATCGTCGTCGTCCGGTTCCACGCGAATTTCGCCAGACCGTACGTTAACGATCCCTGTCGAGATTACGCCGCGAAATGTCCAACCGGTAACGCGAATCTATATTTTCGTCGAGGACCTTCTTTATTTTCCTCCACCTTTGGCGACCGTCGGAGACGTCGGTTTCGTATTACCTAATAAATGACCGTCGCGAACATTGCCGTCAAAACCCTGGCCAAGTTTAACAAAACGGCGGCCGTTGTCCCGTCCGAAAAATCGAAAATTCGGTACGACAAATGGACGACCTCGAGGGGAATCTATTTGTCCAGCGACGATTATTACGTTGTTTGTTCGTCTCTCGTAAATTTGTCGGCTTTTCTTTACCCACTCGAGAACGTTTAAACGGTACCCGTGCACGAATAGAACGATAATTCTTACGATATTATTTTCGTTGAACGAATAATACGCAACGTAGCGCACCTTCGGTACGGACACTTTTGAACACTTTACATCCCGCCGTAAATGAAATAACCGTTTCGTCGCGTCGCCGGGCCGAGCGGTCGCGGCTGAGCCGAGTGGGTGTGTAATGTTTTCGACATTCGACCGTCTCGAATGTAGACGGCGCGCGTGTATCATTATATTACTCGCGTTAGGCGTTCGATATCGCCGACGGTACTAAAACGGAAAGACATATAATATATATATACGCGCGCGCCGCGTACGAATAACCGGGTACGATTTCCGTCGACTTTTTACCGATAGAAAGAAAAACGATCGGTATTATCCGTTATTAATTCCGGGCGAGTATATGGCGCGTTTTGTCGTATGTAACAGCCTTGTCGGCCAGCAGGTGGAAGCTGCATCGTGTTGTGCGGGGGCGGTAGTGGAGGGACCGTTAGGTGGGAACGTTCGGTGTAAAGAATAAAACGACGCTCGCGCTAAATGTATAACGTCGTTGAAAAACGGCAATTACACCATTACATGTGCGCGCGTCAAACCGGAATTTTCGACTCGCCCCGCGTCGCCTTATTTAATATTAAACGCGGGGACCGCGCCGCGGATAAATCAATACCTACGAGAGTGCCGCGTTTTCGCGGCTCAAATACGAATACGTCGCGGCGCCCCGTAATGATACCGTTGACCGGGGGAACGTTTAAAAAACCGTTTACTCGGGTCCGTCTACGCGCGCGCGCGCACAATCCTATCCGTTTGTATACCGTAAATTAATTTGTAACGCTATCGCGGGCCGCGCCAGTGACGGGGCGGCGGGGCTCTCTGTAGGTGTGGTTTTCGTGGATTTCCGATAAACGATCGACACATACGTGCGCGCGTTTCTCAACGGTCATTTCGGACCCGCGAACCGATAAACGCGCGCCGTTCGAATACTTCTAATCGATAACGCGCCCGGCACGCATTAATCATCGGACCCCGCTCGTCTCTTCTTCCGGCGCGTTCGCCGACAAATTGCGACGCGACAGTTACTCACGGACGCCCGCCGATGATTGATTTCACCCGACCGGCGACCCGACTACGGGCGTCACGTCCGACGCGTCGTCTCCATCCGACGAACATACCGGTCCGGCGCCCCGAACCCATTTCTACGTTTCTATGCTGTCCGTATCAATCGATATCGATCTATCGAACGGTACGCTACTTTCCGGAGTACCGCGGTCGTTTTCGGAAATATTCTTTATTCCGTATAATTTGGCTTCGCGCGCCGCCAACGGCAACGAACCGCCGCGTCTATCCTGGACGATACGTTTCGTCTCTGCTCAACAAAACTCGACGGCCCACTCGAACGTTATTTAACGGACGCGTACTAAACCGTCACGGGCCGTCGAACGCTCGTGTGTCGTAATCGCTTTTCCCGTTCGTTATACGCGGCGTTTTTGTCGGCCTACGTTCGTTCGGTCCCGCGAATCGTCCCCGGGGAGTTCTTCCGGGACACGCGCCACTACTATCCGTCGGCCTACGTATTCCCACCAAGTCCGAAAATACGATCGTTGTCCGCTATTTGCCGACAATGTCGTCGTCGGGTTCGATTAGTTCGTGTTCGCCGAACGCCCGCGTCCCCGGGGCGGTAACGAAGAAATTCGTGAAACGTCTGAAAAATGTCCGTCGAACGATTTTTTACGGTTAATTACGACCTCCCGGACGTACCATCATAGGCGGCCCCGCACTCGGGGCCGCGTAATCACGTTTCGACCTTTACGGTATTACCGTAGCGCGCGCCATTCCCACTACCGCCCTCACCGGCGTTCGCCCGTACGTTACCGTTACGTACACGGAGCCGCGCGTTCGTCTTAATCACGTTAAGGCGTCCCCGTCGTCGTCGATAGTTAAATACCGTCGATAGTTTTCTGAGGCGGCGTCTAATATGTATAATAGGCTCTCGTGTGTGAGCGTCCGCGCGTGTATAACCCGTTAACGCAACTACGGATCGTCGGACCGCAGCTACGCGCGTATACACGTCCGACTCGTCGAGATAGGAGTAACTCCGTATTTAGGACTAACCTCCGTGTTTTTTTTACTTCGCCGTCCCACTAACGAATAATACCGTTTACGGTGGTTCTTCTCCGTCCGTCCGTCGAACGCGTAGATGGTGCCCGATCGTGGCAATATTTTCACCACGCGCCCCACATCCGTTCGTACGTTTATTCGAATAAAATCCTCTCTCTCTCTCACTGCCCCCTTACCCACCATTTTCGACCCACTACATATCGTCCGAAATTTCGTCTTCGCGTACGTACTCGCGTCGCGAACGTTTCCGTACCAATTTTTTCAAATTTCCGACCTTTTTCGATTTTCGACGAATTCTCGAAATTCTATCGGACCCCGACCGGGACGTGTTGTACGTTTTTGGGTAACGCATACGCGCTCTTTAATCGTTTGCACCGTTAAACGTTTCGGAGTTTCGAATTTATTATTTTTTCACTCGGCTATCGAACCGTTATTACGTCCCGTACGCGTATATATATATATTTTTTTCTGTATCGGAAAATTCCGCACGCCCACACGAAAATACAGTTATACGTCCCGTCACGATACGCGGCTGGTGGCGAACACCGCGCTGGATATTATACCAATAAATCATAATTTTCCGACCCCGTGTTGTGTTTGGGACGCCCTGTCACGTTAAACGCGTATATGTATATATACTTTTTTTTGTCAGTCGACGCGGTATATATAAAATGAAATCAGCCGCGATCGGCGATAAAAGGGCGTAAACGACGACTATTTACCGACGAAATCGGGATAATTAGCCGAAATCGTTTAGTCCGAGCGGCCGCCCGAAAACTATTTAGTCGGTGGAATTTGCGAGAAAAAGGTCAGTCGTTATTTCCGTTTGTTTTTATTTTTATATAATATAAATAAACGAACTAACCGAGAGTACGAAAGGAAAAAATCGTTACGTTTTCGTAACACGGCGTTATAATTATATTAGCGTTCGAGGCGAAAAATGTCGATAAACGTTCGTCGGAAACATCCGAGGAATTTTCTTTTCCGTTTCGTCGGGGGCCGCGCTCGGTAAACGAAGAAAGTCGAAGAGAAATTGCTCGGCGGATAATAAACATTCCCCGGTGCTCGTTCGAACGGACGGACGAATTCTTTTTTCGGCGGAATAAACGTCGATTTCCCGATAAACCTTTATATAAATAAACCGTATATTCGTTTATGTTTAACTTTGGGCTCGTAATGAAGGTCAATCGTCTTTTCGCCATCCTCACCCGCCACCGGCCCCGTCGTAAACAACACACGAATCCCCACCACCCTTCCGCCTCATCCTCCACCACCACCACCACCACCACCATCAACCGTTCGTGGCATCTGCCGCGACGCCCGTAAATCGATTCGTCGATTAGAAAACGCGTCATGGATGGCTGGTCGCGAAATATCGCCGAGGTATTTCGCGGATTATTTTTTCCTTTGAGATGGCCTCGCGAATACGACGCCCGACGGCGCGGACGAGAAACAGCGCGCGCCCGGACTTTCATGTTCACCGGCGCGGGCGATTTCGTATTCTTTCCCGGAGACCGTGATTATTTCTCTTCGTTTCCCCTTCGAACACGGCCTTGCGCGTGACAATATTCTCCGTACGCCCCGGGCGACGACCGTCGTCAAACAATACCGATATCCGCAGCTGCGCCGCAAATATATATATACACCGGTACGAACACCGACGTTCGCTTCAATTCCGGACGAACGAATCCGCCGTATTATTATTACACGCGTGTCGATCAACGGTGTACGCTAACCGTACGTTGCTCGTATAGTGCCCTAAGTGCCGTGCACGCGCGCGCGTCGTGTACGTTGTCCCGAATCGATACGTACGACGCGTCCGTTTTCGCCTTCCGGCGTACGCGACCCGTTTCCCGACCGTGTTTGCGTCGCGCGCTTTCCCGAGTTTCTACACGTCCACGCCGATTTCGGACGGCGACGCCCGGAGCCGGCGCCACGCCACCGTGTCCTCGGCGGACACCGCCGCGGCGTGCGCCGAATACGTAAGTTACCCCCCCCCATCTCTCTCCCACCCACCAACGTACTCGGATTCGCGCGCTAGTAACGCGCTCACCGCTCTCCCCTATCCACCGTACGTCGTCGCGTACCTGTGACAAATACGACCACGTCCGTTCTATCCATTGTGTCGCCGGGTCCGTCGTACGGGTTTTTTTTCCGTTCTTTTCATCACTCGGTCGTCCCCTCCGCGGCCGGCGATAATACACGTCGCCGGGAACCGCGTAAAAATGTAAAGATAAAGACTTCGGGAGAACGTGTGTACGCGCTCGCCTACACGTCTAGAGTCCGTGTGTGTGTGTGTGTGTATGTATACATATATATATATGTGTGTGTGCACTGTTTGTGCGAGCGAACGACAAGTGTGCAAGAGCAGCACCAGAGGGCTATTATTACACGCGTATAAATCTCGACGCAGACGCCGCATTGTGTGTGTGTGTGCGTTATATGTATGGCGTAGTCGAGGAGAGATTGTTGTTGTTTTTTTTTTCGAAAAATAGAAACCGAGTAAAAGAACGAAACAAAAACGGAACGTGAAACGCGTACGCGGGAAAACATCGCGGCCGCCGGTATAGGAATTTCTCGGGAAGAATACGGACGATAACCGCCGGCCGGCCGAAAACCGTTGCGGTTTTTTCGGTTCCGCCCGAAACGTAAAACACAAAAAACGAAAAACACAAGACCATATCGCGCGCCCGTCGGGTCGAGTACGTGCCGGCGGCGCGTACACCATAATCGCCGGCCAGCCGGCCAAGACTGAGCCGCGCGCGAAACGGCGTCGTCGTACGCGCATTATTTTCGGCGCCGAGTTTTAATCATAGAGCACCGCCGGCGCGCGCGTGTACCACTTACACGCGCGTTCCCGTGTCGCGTCGGGCACGGACGTCGCGGCCAAATCGATAATGACCAACCGGGCCGGTGGTCCGCCGCCTTGTACGCGTCGACACCGGGACCGACCGTGACGGGAGAGGGTTGGAAATTAAAAACGTTTCGGCCCGGAAACGTGTGTACTCGCGGAGAAAGTCTCCGCGTTTAGAGGCAATTTGGAGTACGCGGCGTGTACGCCGCGCGGCGATCCTTTTACGCGTCCGTCGTCACGGGGTCGACTTAAACGAGGCCGCGGACAACGTGACGTGGTCCGAACAAAACGTTTTAATCGTTATTACGACGGTTACGTTTGCGCGTCCATTTCGTTATATCGGCCACCAATAGCGATCCATTTTATCAATTCGCGGAGATTCGTCGCGGACAAACCGGGAAACGTACGCGGTCCTCCATCGGGTACTCGCCCCTATCGTAACGGCCGTCGCGTTTGCCAAAAAAAAAAAAAAAACCGTTTTCGGGCACGCGAAAAATGCACGCGTTCGAGTAAACCACGTGCGTCTCGTATACACACACTACCGCCGCGCACCGCGCCGCCCACGTTTCTAATATTAATTACGCGTCGTGCGCACGGTTCTCGTATATATGTGTGTGTGTGTGTGTGTAGGTATACGGCGTGCACCGAACACGATGCCAAACAACGCGAAAAACGCGATAAAAATGATTTGTTGCGGTATCGCGTTTTTGCGCCCGTACAGTTTCCATACGGTACACGTGCGTGCGCAGACTTTACGACCTATTTAGAAGAAGAGTATAAAATCCGCCGAGTACGTGCGCGAAGAGAAACGACCTATAGCGGTCGCCACGGACAAGCGCGTTGAACTTGAAATATTTTCTCGCTTATTAAACGAATACGTACACACACACGAAGTTTATCGTTGTTCGTCGCGTTCTGCGTGTATATCGTAAACGCCCGCCCAAAACGATTTTTGTCGGAATCTACTAAACGCCGGAGCGTTTTTCGAAGCGTACCGGGCCCGTCGTTTCGACGGGAAATTACCAACTCGACGAACGGCGCCCATTTCCGTTCCGCGTTGTAGTTTTAACGGTCGTAAAAACGGTAGGCAATTTATGCGCGCGCGCGCGCGCGCGGACATTTCCGCCGAATAGTAATCATCGTTCGGCGTCGTCACCGAGCGCGCGCATACACACGTTCGATATTTCGATAGGCGTCGTAGAAATTTATCGGGCCGATCGCGTACCGAAGAAAACGCGATTGTCGTCAAAATTACGGTAACGTCTAATAGCTAATACTACCGCGGTATCGTGTCCGGCAATAACGTAAAAAAAAAAACCACGGTCAATTACTAACTATTGTACCGGGGATTAACGAACGCGGTTACGGGATGATTAGCGTTCGAACACTGGCCGAAAATTGTAAAATTTTACCGTGCCCGTTTCACCGGCAAAACGCGCGTTTCCGATCGTCCACCGGTTCCACGATTCTCAAACAAACGTCGCCGTTTTCCACATCACGGACGGACAATATCGCGAACGAATTTCGATATTTATCTGACGACGTTTGTAGAACATATTTTCAACGTTGGCGCACATACGTCGTCGTTCAACGCGCTTCCCAAAAGAAGCGTCAAAACGAAACAATGTTCGCGAACATTTTCGTAACGGACGACTTTTCGCGTTATCATTGTTGCCGTCCGTTTTGTTCGTATTTGGAGGTGCGTCGGCCGCTGGGGCGCTCTTATTGTACGAAAATATATCGAATATGTCCCGAGGGGAACTCGCGTCGTCCAAGAGGTTTTACGGTGCGCCGCACGCGTTGTGCGTAAACATAGTAACAGGTATAACACCCGAAATCGATACGCCCGAGCGCCGATATTCGACGAACTTTCGGTCGTTCGGTTTTGTTCCCCTTTTTCGCGAGACCTTTTCGTACGATTTTTCCGCCACTTAGGACGTTCTCCGATTCACATGGGCCTGACCGGCGGTTTTCGAGCGCGTATGACGCGAACATTCGTCAATTTTTACGAAATTCCTGTAGAACGTACGCGACGCGTAGATATTCTCCGGTCGTTATTCGTCGCGTCGCGATCTTTCGCGGTATCGTAATGTCGAAAAAAGAGGAACGACGAATAGAGTCGCACACACACACACACACACATTCGTCGCGTATATGCGCGCGCGCCCGCCGTGTATTTCGGGATAACCATTAAAACCGAGTACGCGGTGAACGTTTAGGAAGACTTAAGGACCCTATCTGTCGGTGAATCGGCGGCGGCGGCGGCGGTACGTGGGGATGGAGCCAAATTTCTAAGTGTGTTTTATAGAGACGTCTTGAGACGACGGGTGGCGCAGGGTAAACGATAAAAACGGTCGTCTCGATATACGCATAATATAACGTACATTTATTATATTATACACGCTCGTATGTATATATACATAGGCGTTTTACGACCGGCGTATAGTAGTAAACTGTACCGAGGAGAGCCCTCTTCGAACGGCGGCGGCGGCGGCGGCGGTGAATTTTATATCGCGTCCCCCGGTTCGGTATAATAAT
Organism: Geopemphigus sp. TES_GeoC_2020; assembly: GCA_025469175.1. Lineage (NCBI taxonomy): Eukaryota > Metazoa > Arthropoda > Insecta > Hemiptera > Aphididae > Geopemphigus > Geopemphigus sp. TES_GeoC_2020. Next base: position 7,297 of record JAIPRN010002101.1, on the reverse strand, counting down.
AATAATTCCGCGCACTTAGCTCGCCGTCGCCGCCACCGCCGTCAATACCACCGCCGTCGTCGTCGCGACCCGGCCCGATATCGATCACTCACGGACGGTATCGTAAAATACGAAAAATTACCGGTCACTGTCCGGTAATTTTGTTGTACGTACGCGGCGAACACGGCCTGACGAACGAGCGCGTAATTCTTTCTTCCGTTCCGCAACGGCGGCGCGTTCGCTCTTTGTTGTTCCGCCGCCGCGTCGTCAAGAATATTACCGGGACGTGTAATTACGCGTCCAATTAAAAATATTACGACGCGAGTACAACGATACGTGCGTACAAACACGTTCGATAAAATAAGGGTCGATGTCGTTACAAAGGCGACAATTACCGTATACGAATACACACGGAACCCAAGGTACGCGCCACACTCCGAACGAAATATTACCCGCGGCCGCCGTTATATAATACTGGCCACGGCGGCGACGCTGTCCGAAAAATCACTTTGGCGGCAAAAGAAACTCGCGTCTATTGTACGTTTCGTATGCTTATCTCGCCTCGGGGTCCGTATTTAGGGTCGCTAAAAAAAAACAACGCGTTCCAATAACGTGCGCGTTTCTTACACGCACGCTCGTATGTAGGCGAAACGTCTAACTCTATAAATACGGCCCTTAAATATTATATACTCGTAAATAAGAGTCTATATATATATTAGATATATAGAGAGAGAGCGAGCTGATCTTCAAATATGTGACGTGTACGATGTTCTTTTTAACGCGAGTATTTTTCATTTTGATCACGCGCACTTTGTCCCGCCGAACACATACGCAGGGTTCGGTACGTGTAGCGCTTAGAAACGCGCGATGATATAGGACGCCGAAAATCCGTCGTCGAAGTTCGCGTACGAACGAATTATCGCGTACGTTCAAACGATACGCGGCGTTTCGGACGAAACGTACGCCCCCGACGTGACCGTAACGTCGCTCCCGTGTTCGGTTTACGTCGCCGAAATCGTAACGACGAAACGAATACCCGACGACGAACGGTGTTGCGTACCGGCGGTCGTGTACGATACGCCCTTCGAAAACGGGACGTTTGCCGAGACGCGCGGCCCGTTTTACCATAAGTCGTACCCGTAACGTCGTCGCGCGTTTAGTCGTCGGCGGTGTTCCCCCGTGTTTCGCGTTCGCGGAACCTATCCACGACAGAACGATAGTTCGGCTCCGCACCCGGCCCGGCCCGAAACCGACGAGTGTACCCAACGTAGTTGTGACAGTCGTATCGAAAAGCAGCGTGTGCACACTATTGGCGTTTCAACGAGCGACGAAACGGAAAACGAACGGCCGATCGTTTTTCGTCCGTTTTTTCACGGGGCGCGCGCGATTAAACGGATTAAACGCTTCGTACGAAACGCTATTCGAGAAATTGTATTACCATCTCGTCGAACGGGCCTTTTTAAAAGGAAACCGATTTTATTTTATTTTCGTTCGCTTCGCCCTTTTCGCCTTCGATGATTGCGTCTGGGCGTGTATACGTAATAACGTAATTTATATAATTAATATATACGTATATATATATATATATTTGTATACGTATTTATGTACGCCGCGTATTTGTAGAGTATACGGCGAAGGAAAAAAGGAAACACGGAGATAGAAACTTTGTTGGCGTGAGAGAGAGAGAGAGAGAGAGCGAGAGTAAAAGTGTAGAAGAAGAGGGCTGAAAATATCGCGGGGGCCGTCAACGGACCAAACAAACGTATAAATCCTTTTGGCAACGAGAAGGATGTATAAAAAAGAGACGTAAAGACGACGGGCGGAGTGCGGAGCTGAGAGAAGGCTAATGAATAATATTAAATTGTACGCGCCGTCCGTCCGTCCGTTCGAGGGACTAGGGATCGAATAAACAATAATGTTGATGGCGAGGATTATGCACGCGTGCGTGGGCGGGGGCGGTGAAATATAAGAGGCCCCGTAGTCGTTTTTTCCGCATTATGTATACATTTATATACTCTTTTCGCCGCTGTCTCGTGCCCTCCTCACATATAGCTTGCCACTTGCCCCACACCCCTCATCCCGTACCCGTCACCGCCGTCCTCGTCGTCGTCGGGCCCGTCATTGCCCGTCTATGACCCTTCTCGTCTCTTCGGAACGCGCGCGCCGCAACGTCAATCGCTGTAACGCTCGACGACGTCGGTCGGATAACGAGAGAAACGAAAGGAGGAAAAAAAACCGACGAACCGTCGCGCCCGACTTATAACCGTATAATATATATATATTTATATAAGAGACGCTCGACAACGAGAAATCGTCGTCGTACATATTTATATCCGGCTAATAGGAGGAACAGTACGTAACAAAGTTATGCCGAATAAAGGACGACGGGTTTTATAAATAGCTCGGCGCAAAAATATCTTCCGATTCGCCGACGATAATACCCGACACCTCCGTCCTCCGGCCACTCCCGTTCAGCGCCAGTACAGTTCCACAATTGCGCGAATAGCTCCGAACGTATCGCGAACGACCACGGGGGAGGGAAGAGGGTTTCGGACGAATTCGTCGACGTCCGTCCCGTTCGCGTTGCTCGCGTGCGAACGTAACCGAAAACGATTTGGCCGGGAAAACGCTTCCGTCCCGTCGAAACCAATTGGTGGGGGGAGGGGGCGGCGCCAAAGTGACGGTCACGGGATTGTGGACTGGGCGTTTAAACAGTGATAGCTCGACCGAATAGACGACGACGGCGATAAAACGAAAATTCGTATCACGTACGTGGCTCGGAAAAACGTTACTAGATACGCGCCGGAAACGTCCGTATATACGTACTCGAAACGAGGAATGGCGTGTGTTTTTCTTTATTTCCGTTGCTCGTTGCGCGTATAACGAATACGAAACGGTTTTCGGACGACACACTGCTTACGGGTAGTCGTACACCGTCTATAACCTAACCGCGCGCGGTATAAAACGCCTCCCCGTATTACGTTACAAAGACCTAAGGTCGTCGGATTTCGTAAGTTTATGTAGCGCGAACGAGGAATCGTCGGCGACGATAACCCGTCGTAGATCGAACACCGTATTCGGGATATATTTACGGTAATCGGTTTTCGAATCGCCCGATATTAATTTATACGCTCGGCGGTAGCGCGCGGTCGTTACGACGGAAACGTTTGATTAACGTTACGTTTTTGAGCGTCGAGATTATTACGTTCCGCGCGACGCCCGGTAACGGGCGGGTCATCATTGTTCCTCCTCCCTCCCACGTGTAACCAATACCGTTTTTCACCAACGCGTCGACGAACGACGTGTAAACGCTAAAAACGGAATTATTCGCTAATAACGATCGTGTTTTGTTTGCAGGTAAGTACCGGACAACCGTCGCACATTATGCCCGATGGTGACTCGGGTAACAGTAACCGCCGGTTAACAGTACGTACACGGCCGCCGCGTAAGTACGCGCGTATATCGTCGACCGGGGGTCCCCCCCTGCCCCGGTCACGGTCCGTCCGACGACGCACGACCGATACGAACGAGAAAAACCGAATCCCCCCCCCACCCGTCGGCCGGATCAATTTATCGGTCGTGTACCACCGTACGTACGTACGCGCGCGTATTAAAAACGACGGTACGCATACTTTTGGCGCGTGCGATAGTTGGTTGGCGTTCCGTCGACGGCCGGACGAACAACTCGTGTTAATGTTATCATCACGAGCGCGACGCTTATCACATTAACGACGAGCGTAACGTACACGCGCACATATACTTCGGCGTACATAATAAACAGACCGATCGTTTTTCGCCAAATGCGCACACGTGGATTATATCGTTCATTGCCGTGGACCACGGTGGGCATTTTACGGTTTTTCGACCGTGTCGCGGTCACGAGTTTTTCGCCGTTGCGCACGACGCGTATTACGTACGTAACGTATCCGTAACGAAAAACCTCGCGATATTCGCCGCGACCCGAGACGGTCAAAACGCACGCGCTAATACACTTTACCGCGGTGCCGGTCGAGCGTTTCCGGTTCGCCCGTATTCGCGCGTACCGTGTACATATCGGATAACCTACTAAACGTTCCGCCGACAGACTTACTACAAACGGCGAAAATTGCGAATTCGCCGACGGGACGTCGGAAATATAATTGCGGACGACGAGCGAGCGTCCCCGAAAGTTCGAATCGCGTTCCCAACGGTGAGGGGGAGGGCAGGTGAGGAATGGACGATCCTATTTAATAGCGCCCGGCCGAGGTCGTCCCTTTCACCGATATTCGGTCGAGAGAATTTTCGTCGTCTTCGGAAACGACTCGGACCGGACGGACACCGGTGTTCCGAAACGGACGCGGGATATTCGACCGCGCGGTATACACGCGTGTACGCGTCGTACGGCCGTAATACGACGCGCGGTTTCGCGGGCGCGCTATATTGCGCGCGGGGATCTGTTTACGACGCGAGAACCTACGCCGTCGCCGCGTCCCAGTTAATCGTTACGCGCCCGGTGTATACCGTTCGCGGACCTAACCGCGCGTAATATATTGTACCCTCCTCACCACTTGCCGGCCGTGGACCCATTAACGTCACGCGCAGTTCACGGACAATCGTATACGATTCGTACGGTCCAAAATATTAACACCGTATATACGCGTTACGACGATGTTCGTCGCCATTATGGTGAACGCGCGTAGATTTCGAGCGCCGGTTGCGACGGAAGGTATCGTAAACGTTCCCGTCCGCGTACTTCGCTAATATGTACGTAGCCACCACGTTCGGCCCCTCGCCGCGTCCTGCCCGGTAACGCGGACGTGTCCCGCCGACTCGACTTGGTATAACCCGTACAACTCGGCGGTTACGACGAGTCTCTAGTAGGACGCGTCCGTATTTACGAGACGCGGTAACCGAAGTTCGACCGTTTTGTGGGCCGATTACCGATTAAAAAAAAAAACGCCCGCGAGCGATTCTCGCGCCCGTCGTACCGTAAACGTTCCGATCATTCGCCGTACGTATTCGGCTGATTGACCAACGACGTCGACACTTTTGGACGACCGTCCCGGGGTTGTCGTTCGCCGTGCCGCGATTTCGCGTTATCAATATACGACGGGTGGAAATCAACGGCTAACAGTGGGCGTCGCGCGCGTGTATTATACGTCGTATAATTTATCCGTACACGCGCGCGGACCAGGGAGGGCCGGACGGGCACGTACGAGCGCAACGAATATTTCGTCCGTTTAATGAATCGTCCGGAAAACGGTTTTGACACACGCGCCGACAAAAAAGGGGGGCGAAAAAACGTAACGGTAATAATAATAAAATTCGTGTTTGTAGAAGATACGTTTCATCGACGTCTTTGATCTTTTTCGTTTTTATTTCGTTCCGCGTTTGACGCGTTCCCTTTTTTTCGTCTTCTTTATTATTCCGTAAACACCCGTCGGAAATTACGCGTTTATATAAATACACGCGCGTATATACGCAGCCTATACGCGGTCCCAAATGGGCCGAAAACTCGCTTTTCGCCTAATTGCTTTTACTATTCTCGTTTATTTTTTTTTTTTTTTTTTGTTCTTCCTGTTGTTAACGTAGCATACTACAATGCCGGCTGATACTTCCTTAAATAATATATACGAATATTTAACGCGCTTTTACTTTTCTTTCAAAAGACTGCTTGCCGTGCACGCTGCAGGAATCTCTCTTTCTCTCTATATATACATTGGTTTCGAAAACGCCGAAATAATTTATGCCGCTAAACAGTAATACAATAATAATAATAACGAAAACGTAGATTATGTTCCTATATATATATATATAGATAGATATCGGTATAGTTTATATTCTCGTCGCGTTCGCGTTGCAGCTATATAATATGAATGGGCTAATTAAAATATTCTTCGCGAAAAACCCTTTGGACGGTCTCGGATAAACGACCCCCTCGGTATATATACATCTATACGCCGTCTTTATTATATTTTACGCGTACAAAAGCGAATTCCGTGATTAAAATCGTTTTCGCGACGAGCCCGTGAAATTGTGCGTTAAATGCGAATTCAAAAGATTGACATTTTCTAAAACATCGTTTTCGCGGAATTTTCTCGGCTTCTCGTAACATAATAAATCTTTTAGCGCCTTTATTATATGATATACAAATAAAATACGTACGTATATATTGGCGCTCGCGCGCTCTGGTGAAAGCGTCGGATCGCTTTCATATCCACCGAACAATGTATAGATAAATGTACGTGCGTATATATATATATATATGAACGAAAAGACGGCGCGGCGGTGGCGATGAAATCGATTTTCATTCATACGCAACGCGCGGGACCAGGAAACGCCTGAAAAATGACTATAAAGACGGACGCGAGAGTTTTGAAAACGACGCGCGCTTTTCATAAAATTACATTTTCTAAACGAACTCTTCCTCGAAAATGCTTTCCCGTGCATTGTGCACGCCGCGCGCACTGTCAACAGAAACTCTATGAAATATCGTCGACGATATTTAAATATTTACCTCATTTGTCGTCGTCGTCGTCGTCGTCGTGCATACATACTGGACGGAATTGTAATTTTTCGGTCGTGATTGTTATTTATTATTAGTGACGTACCTACGACGACGGGAAAAAAAACACACAATACCGGCAATAATTACACGCCCGTTATGTTCGTGACGACCTATACGAGAATAGGCTCGTGTGTGTGTGTGTGTGTGGGAATTCTCCTTTTTTTGAAAATTCGTCCGAAACGTTTTCCGTTTTCATTTTTACCGAAACCGTTCAAACGCGCCATTATTGGCGAAACGCGTCGCGATCATTCGCCGCGGCGAGCGGCAGTGAACTTTTCCTACGTAAACCGTCGCTAACGCAAAAACTGGGAAGCGCGACCGACCACCCGATGTCGGGATTGTGTCCGTCGTTGCCGTACGAGACGGGGGGGGAGGCCTCGGTGGTGGGGAATCGACGTCGGCTGACGGGCCGACGAATTATTCGACCAAACGCTTTGGCCGTTAATTATACGGTTAGAAAATTCTGTCCGGCCCGTAACGTACCCGGGGGGACGTACGTCCCGAACGGGGCCACGTGCGTGTGTAAACCGTGTATACCCCGGGACGCGCGTACACGCTGTCGGTCGTGTTTCGCGCACGAGGAAACGCGGCAAGTCGTGTTTATCGGTATCCGTCGTCTTTCCGTGGCGCACGCGCCTGCCCGGTGGTTCTCGCGGGCTATCGTCGTGCGTTAGATGCGCGGACTAGATGGCTAATGCGCGCGGGAAACAATGCGAGCGAATAAAACGGGCGCGGACAAAAAAAAAAAAAGAAATTATAAAACGGACGGAC
>JAIPRN010002100.1:0-34676 GCA_025469175.1 Geopemphigus sp. TES_GeoC_2020 | reverse complement strand
ACTAATATTGTGACTGAAAAATCGACAAAATTCGCGAACCAACTCGGTTGACCCGTAATTTCGGCAAAACTGGCCGCGACTTTAAATTGTTAATGCGGAATTAAAAAGACCTCTGTTCGGACACACGGAACGTTACAATCAAAATAAAGTCAAACAACGTCGTCACGCGTCTCGCAGTCAAATTATTTATAAAGAACGTCGGCTAGATATTATTATTACGATTATTATTATTATTATTATTATTATTATTACGTAGTCCGTAAAAAGCTTTTGAAAATGTTTTGCGGACTAAAAGGGCACCGGGTAACAAAATGTCACGTTCACGAGAGGCCCTTTTCGATTTTAACAGACTATGTTTTAAACGTGATAATTAAAACTCGAAACCTGCGACCCAACGTATACGTACGGTTACGCCTTTAACGTAGACGCTGCCTACCAGTACCCTTCTTATTACCGAGTGCCCGCGGCCCCGAAAGTTCTTGACACCCCGTGTCAGATAACCATTCGATTCGCTTTTTGAATATTATGACAATTCCAATGGACGCACGGTGAACTAAACGCGATTATAATATTATATTTTTTTCGCGGCCATCAAATCCGCCGGGCATGGCGCGTGTGGTATAATAAATACTCTTAGAAAATGATTTGTTACGAACAGGGGCGAACTACGAAAAATGTTAAATATTTATAAACGAATATCGCGCTTTATTATTATTATTATCACTATTAATATAAACAGTAATAAAACGAAATTGTCCTCGTCTAACGATCGTTTGTTCGATTTTTTTTATACTCACTCCTGAAATACATTTACTATTACCTACCCGACGTAATTTACGAATTATTTACAAATTAACCAACCGATTTTATTATTTAATCTCGTGGGAAATTTCGAAATAATTGTCGAAATCGTAGGACAGGTCGCGTCTATTATTCGCATTTTTTCCGATATTTCGATGACCGGGGAAGATTTTGAACTCATCGAAACTTCGTTCCCCACTCGTCCGTGGTAATGAATTACGATTGACATCGTAACTTTACAGAACGTTATTACAACCAGACACGGAATAAATAAGCGCGTTACGCGAGTATTATACGCGTTTTTCTGAGCACGAAAATTAAAAACGTTCCCAAATTTCGTCTTTTTTTTATCACCAGTTTTGTCGCGGACGATTAATTAATCTACTTAAGACACGTGTCGGCGCGATCGTTATATGGTTTATAGACGTGCTCAACACGGAATACTTACCAAATTGTCGTGCCCATCTCGAATGGTTTGTAAAAGATAAGCGGAGATGGCGTACTTTATTTGTCTGATTTGTAACGTTTACCCTGAACGTTTTATGTAACGTGTTCCATAATCTAAGGATATGTTTTGGTAATTAATGGCGCCGAGTCTACAATTTGGCCAATCGAAAAAAAGCAATTATCCTTTTGGCCTTTGTTTTCTTAGATGAGTTCGTGAGTTCACGTCCTTTCGCGCGCACACCGACGGCATAACCGTTCAGTCTATGTACTCGTATAACGACGTGCGACGATATTTTAACAAACCATTGTCGACTTATAGGGAACGGCGCGATTGCGGCGAAACGAAATATATACGCTTTGTCGAGCGCGTCGAGGTACCGAATTTGCGAACACGAATTATTCACTCGCCCCGTGAAGCATCATTTACTCGTAAGGGGTTCGTTAATGCTCGACAAAGTTTCGCTAATGAAACATGTAACGGAAATCTTGTAATCATTTCGCGAAACAGACTTCGAACATGAACATAAAAAAAAACGCTTTCGTATTCAACAAATGGTCGTATGGTCCGTTACCGACAACGACGGCGTTCTTTTTCGCGCAAACAAACACAATATACGACAATTGTAAAACGTCGTTATAAATAAATCGCAATTAACGGCATTATAAACAAACGTTATAAACACAATCAGACCGATTTTGTGGTATAATTTATTTCATTAGGGTATCGAACACTATTTGTAAACAATCGTTATTATTATACCTATTGGATAATTGGATGGCGTCATACAATACTGTTGGCGAACGTAATTATTACGATAAAACAAGAAGGTGTCGCGTTTCGTGGCGACGTTTACGTTCGAGGTTTTTTTTTTATACATAATACGTTCGTATTGTAACGCTTTATACACAATCGCGGGAAATATTACTGGCGTTTATTTCCGTCGCCGGCAAAACCAAACGACCGAACGAATTCCACGTCGTCAACCGTGGCGTCACACCGTGGCAAAATTAAATATCACGAAATCCTACCTGTACAGCGGTACGCCCGAATCGTCTTTAAACCAGAACACCATGTAGACTTTGTCAGCCGGATTTGGCGAGGACACGTCGCAAGGGAACTTGACAGTTCTACCTTCCACAGCATCGACGGGAACTAGTGGCACGGTCACTGCGAAACAAAATTACGGTCCAATATACATTATTATAATGTCGTTGGCTCTTAAAATGGGTCTACACAACGCCACAATTGTTACTCGCAAATAACAAATTGCGATGTTATTTCCCGTTTTTTTTTTTTCGTCAAAAGTACAAAATAAACACAAAAGAATACAATCAATACGCGTTTTTGATAGTGAACTAAGCTGCATATCTGCTACAATACCTAAAACGTTCGGTTTTATTTTTTTTTTTTTTTGTATTCACAAAACAATGTCTCCGCAATTTGTCGAGTTACGTTTATTGTCTATCGTGGAAAATAGTCGGTAATTAACTAAGCGTTCGTAAGTAACGATTACAAAATATAAACTAGAAATAATCGAATAATCGTTATCCGGCGTCTTAAAAAAAAATATCGATCTTCAAATTTATTTCTAATCATTATAATTACTGACAATATAAGCTATTATTAATAACGATCGACGATTTCAAACAACGCCAATACGCAAAAGACAATCCATATTATATAAAACAACTAAAAGTACGAAACAAAATGATAGGTATTTTAAAAATATAGCGTATACATAAGTGTATTGGCTGATACGTGGTTTTATGAAACGTTTAAATACTTCAAAAATATCCCGCGCCAATAAAAAAAAAACATTTGTGTTTTTAACACATTTTCGTTTATAAAATGCCTTAAGTGTACTGCAATACAGCTTAAGAAATTACGTTATCTCATTCGGCATTAAATTGAAAATTTGTAAGCATAATAATTTCGTTCGCGATAAATAATATACATACAATTTTTAAAATGTACACGCGATTTTAAATATGTAATTTACCGATAGTAGTAATAGTATCGTTAACTCGTAATTAGTTAATTATATTTTCTAAATAAATTAGAATATTTACAATTTGTTTATGTAAAAATGTGCGCGTCGTTAGAAATTATATTCAGTTTATTAATAATATTTAGTGTCGTACTCTAAACTAACTGCATATCAATCCTATATGCGTTAAGAAATTATTTCCAATAATAATTAATTGACACGCGTCGTTGCGTATTTATACAATAATTTATCTAGATAATGATACGATATCCGATATACGGATAAATTTGAAGATAACAAAAATTTAATTAATCTAAAAATATCGTCATTTCTATTTCAATAACTTTATTTTAATACTTTTATAACTATTATATTTATAATATCGAGTTTTAAACCCGTAGTTTAGAATTAAGATAGAAATTGCCCATACAAAAATATGGCAAAATTTAACGAGTTCGAATCGACATAACCCGTCCGATTAATTCGAAATTGCTCGTAATTTTTCCTCGCATGTATACGCGATGATTTTAGAGATGAGGCGGGAAAACATTCCGAAACGCCCTAATATGTTTCAAACGTATATTGATAATTTCAAGACAACGGTGCCCGCAACGAGTATAATAGTAACATATAAAACAAAATGCTTAATACATAGTCTGTACCACGGCCGCTTTATTTACGAGCCATTTGTAGAAATTTATTTTCCCGTTTACCGGTCGACGGATGTAGTTTTAGTATCGTTAACGACGGCAACGCAACGTGATAACGGAAATAATGGTAATATAAAATTTATGAACATTTCTCCTACGCGACTAGGAGTGGCGTTTATTATTTAGTATTTGCACGCGCGTAGAGTCGTGTATTATGTAGCGCAACATATCCGTGGCGCGATTCGATCGAATAAAACGCATTATAATATGGCGTTTATTATTTCGTAACATAGTAACAATATACGGTTCATTCCGACTTATTTAAGTACTGTTTTCTATTTTAAGCTTTGACGAACGTCGTTGAATGCTCTAATATTTATCAATTTTCGTCGTTGATACGAACTTTTTAGCTACTTCTCGCTTTAACATAGACGGGATAGTTTCCAGTCGATTGCAGAAACATACGCGACATTATAAATTAATAATAAGGAACGCGACGTCTAAAATAGTTCGATCGTTAATTTCGTAATAAGAACTCGAAAACTTAGTTCGAGTTCAACACAAATGTCAATCCGAATTCCCGCTACGAAATTAGCCTCGAGCGTTTACGTGGTACGTTTGAATTATTTCGGAAATACTAAATTCGAAAGACTGCGCGCGCCCAACAGCGGTACAAATCGCCGACGCCCCTTCGGCACAAATTTAAAAAAAGCCTTTACACAGGAAACCACGTTTGACGCACTATTTAGATTCTAAGCCGTCGTAATTTTTTCGCGCTTTGTTCGCAACAAAAGTTTTGCTCGAGGCCAAAAACGAAAAAAAACCTAAAAACTCGCGACCTTTAATGAGTTGATCACACGAGGGACAAAAAAACTTTTTTAATATCGTCGTTTCGGATGTAGGAAATATCACCAGACATAAAAGAAGGGTCGTCATTAATAATTCAATATTGAAAAGTTTTCATTACAAAAGGTCGTCGGTATTTGTAGATGATAAGAACGGCGCGCGCGATATTATGATTTCAATCGAACTAATCAAATAAAATCGCGGCGTAAGATCCGTCACAACGATAAATGCGTTCGTTTATAAGTAATTTCGGTCGCTGTTAAAAACCATGCATCGTAGTGTTTCCCCACGTACTGTACGGTGATACTTATAATTTCGTGAACGCTCAAAATATTATTTCGCCTCGTCCACGAACCATCACTGTAATAACACTTTCAACGTTCAGAAAGTACGTTAAACGTCGCACAATATTCGGATGTATAGTTATAGGAATCCATGGGAGTATATATTTATAGCAACCGTGCCAAATTGTCTTAACGACGAAAACTACAATTAAAACGTCAACACGTTAATATCTGACGTAAAAATCCGATAATTAGTTTTTTGTTTTTTGTTTTTAACTTAGGTACCCTGTTATACAAGTTGATTAAGCAATCGCCGGCTTCAGTTTATTTTCTGACCCTACCTCCTAACGTTTATTTTACATAGAAAATTCGTTTATCGCTGCAGCGTTTTCGTTTATTAAGGTTAATTAATTACGGCATCCAAATTATTCCCAAAAATAAAAACTAAACTATTGTATACCGCGATCAAATTAAAAACTAATTTGACGTATTTATCGGTTTAAAAGTTAATATCTTTAAAAAACAGTAATTCCAATCACACCTAAATCAATTTATCGTAACAGATAAAAGATAAATTCGTCGAACACACCCATGTCAATCACCAATCTTGTACATTTTCGTAGCAAAGTAAATCGGGGAACGCAAAATACCTTTTGATCAGGTATGTCGTTGAAAAAACGTTTTATTATAAATAAAAAAAAATAAATAGAGTAGTATTTTTATTACGCCAACGTAGTGAGGGAAAAACATATTTTTTCTAATATTCGAGTAGAGTGTGATTAAATAATAATTAAATGTTCTTTCAGGTATAAAAAAAAACGAGATTGTCTTACAACACTGTTTTTCTGAAAACACGTATTAACGTTGCCGAGATTCCGACGGTCCAATTTCAGGCATTTTAAAACGTATATGTAAATAGTACTTACAAAGAAATACCGTTTAAATATTTCGTTTAAATTTTTCCTGAAATTCACATTCTGAAATTGAAAGCACGTTCGAATAAATCCGTTCCAAAGTGTGCGTGCGCCTACCGTGTAGCGTTCGAACAGATATTTTACCTAGTATACTATACGAAATACACAAAAATCGACAAAAATAAATTCGTTTGGATAACGGAAATATGAAACGCGAATTACAGCCGCGTAGTTTTTTTTTAAATTTGCTAGCATTTGTAATTCGATAAATGTATTGATAAATTTAAATAGGAATAGAACGTTTCGTTTCTGGGAGATATGTGTACCATACTTAACTGCACACTGTACATCATTACGTTTATATTCGAATTACCCCCGATATTTTGTTTACGAGTATTTCAAATGTATTTATAATAATAATAATAATCGTTACAAACACAATTAGTCTGAACCTAATAAAAACAATAGAGATAAGTATATATATGTATTGTTTTCATCGTAACTATGATATATCGTCGTTTATATTTTTCATTCCTTTATATTCTTACTGTATTTAAGTCGGTTAACTAAATAACGAAAATGTAACAATATACTATTTACACACTTAAAACACTATCGACATAGATACGAATAAAAATATACTAATAATTATTATTATTATTGGGCAGAAAAACAATTTCATATTTATCGTTCAAAATAAATTCAACGTCGTATTTATAATAAAAAATATCGGTTAATGAACACAAGAGTTGACGAAAACACGATCCGTTGATTTCTAAAACATCAATCTACAAGTCAAATGGGTCATTGTTGGAATTTACAACGTAAATTACTTTTTACGCCCGTCATTTTAATAAATATTCCGCGTTATCAACCCTTAAATTACCCTTACCTATAATTCAAGCCTTGATTACACTTTTTATTCTATAATAATATATATATAAAGGTTTTTTTATAGCTATATTTCCGTTAGTTAAGTATCATTATACAATCTCTTTGAATCTGAAGTTTGTACGAAACATAATTAAAGCTCCAACTTTTAACAAAATGCGTATATTAGTATGAAGCCGTTGAAGTGAAACTTTGGGACAATTTAGATTATTTTTCTAGAAACCTTAAATTCGATTTAATCGTCAAGTAAACCCGTTGATAAAAAGGTTGATATATACTTCGTAGGATTGGAATCGTTCAAGAGTTCAAACTAAATAAATGTAGGAATAATTTAATATTTCAACATTTTTGCGTTACCCTCGGAATAAAACCAATGTGTTTGTATTACAATAACGATACGGTATTAATTTTTTTCGATGAGACGTTTTTTGAAAGAGAAAAACGTTCTAAATAGACTCTCGACCCTGTTTATTCATATGAAATTGAAACTAAATGGCAATTTAAATGTATTTTATATGGTAAGCTTCTAAATCTGTGAAACGCGAATCGCTCACGCGAAATACACGAAGAACGCGGTACGTTTCTTTTTAATTAAAATTATTCCGTTCGCCCGAAAGGTAAATTAATTTTAAATAATTGATACTTTAAAAATAGTAGTGATTATTTATTACTTTAACGGATTTAACGTTCTGAAATATAGCTCCATACTAACGACATTTTTAATAGTTTGGTGGCACGCGAAAAAAACATTTTGGAAACCACTGAGTTATGGAACGGTAAACGAATATTTTATTAGATCTCCGTTGACCAGATATATTAAATATTAATTACGTGTACGAATTTTGTACGATTTAAACGATATTCTTGTACGTGAAATTATACATTTATCACGGATTGACAATAATAACATTATTTTTGACTGAAGTTTTCGTAATTTGAAATCTGTTTCAACAAAAACGGTAAAATCGACATTAATAACAATAAACGCCTCTAAAACTTTTTTAATTTCCCCGATAAACTCTTTGAACGTTTTGGACAATATTTTGGATACTGTCAATTTTGTATAAAACGTCTCACCAAAAAGTAACTTGAGACTAATCAAATACGGGTTGGTATTCAATTTATATATTTACCACGTTGGTCCTCGATATAAAATATACAAACAGTAATCGTATACAGCCGTTTAAAATCAATGCGTCCAGGTCTATTACGTTTTCAAATGGAAACATATATTTGAAAATAACGATATTAATAAATGCTTTATATAAAACATAATTTATAAAAATTAATTTCGATTAGCGTTCCGGCGTAAATTTTAATTTTAATTCGTAAAGGAATCAAAACGCGCTTTTTTCTTAGTAATAAAAATTATACACAACACCTCGGTCGAGCGAGAAGTAAATAATTATTATTAAGATTGTATCACGCACTATCGTACGCGCGTATCAATAATTTGCTTAATAATTGTATACCTATAGCGCTATATTTTAGACCTAAAAACTAGGAAATTTATACACCTGATTGCTTAGAATGAATACAATTTAACTCTGTTAATAAATTTGAACTACGCGACCTTTTTTTCGATTTATATTTATTTTTTAGTAAATTCGTTTGAATAAAAGTTCGAAAATGTAAAAATCAACGTATTTCTCGGCATAATGTTAGTTAAAATATCACAAATCGATTACCGCAAAATCGTAAAGAAGAAGCTTTTCACGAAATAAATTCGGTCTACATGTACACAAATATGAACGGTTAAATTTTCGTCGGTCTTTTAGATAAAAAAAAAATGACACACGAAAACACCGTCACCGATCCCTTTAATTTTAATACATAATTAATATGATAAAATGGTAAATCGACGATAAATATTGAACATCAGTTATCGATATGAAATTAGGCAGACGAAAATACGTCATTTTATAAACGCGTTACCGGTTAATCCGATTAACGTTATAATCGTCCGTATACATAATTTATTCGCACTTTATTTCGATTGGAAAAGGACGAAATAGACACATTTCGCACGTTTCGGGTTATTGGTACGTATAGTTTTATACGAACAAAAATGTATAACGAGGATTTAAACTTAAACCCGTCGTTAATGTTTAACGATAAAGACAGACGTAGACAAAATGTCGTGATTAAAAAATGAAAATCGTTGCGTACCGTGGTTATTGTACGCGGTTTTCGAAAACTGTTAAAACGGTCTCGTATTGAGCGCCGCCGCCAAACGTGCGAGGAAACGCTGATATCAATACGAGCCGTTTTTAATCCGGCGGAAATCGAATAAAAATGAAAACTCGTAAAAAGGAGGGGCGTGACGATACGTCCGAAACGGACGGTAATAATTAAATACGTAAATAACGCTTAATCCGCTACGTAATACGGACGTACTCGTAATGCTCGTAACGGAAATAACCGTGTAAGTGAACCGGTCGCGTTTTTTCGCGGACGAGACTTTCGACCGAAAAAATATTGAACAACAATATTGCGTTTTGTTTATCGACGCCGCCCGTCCGTGTCCTATATGGGGGCGGGTTATACGCATGTACGCGTAAATATTTACATACGCCGGCGGCGTTGTTACGGTGAGAGACCTTTTTGCGAACTCTTGTTGTTCGGCCTCGTCTGCCACCACCAACCGGCGCGTCGTTTGCCGCGACAACGCTGCCCGCCGCCGTCAGTCGATCCTTATTATTCGCCGGGCCAACCGGAGCGTTATTATATTAATGGAAACGTCAAGCGCCACCACGGATAGGGCGCGTAGGAAAAAGGGGAAAAAAAGCGGCGGGCCCGCGCGCCGGCTCCGTGTACGGAATTCGTGTTTGCGTACGCGTACGTAATATTATAATTCGATTGATCGGCCGGTCGGGGTTTAGTGGACGGCGGGCGGACGGATGTGGGACGCGCGCGTCGGGGGCGACAGATGCCGTCGTATTCGGTTTTATTCGAGAACGTCGGGTCGACAAACGGCGGACTTCGATTCGTACCGCCGTATCGATCCCCCTAACCCCTACCATGAGGCGGCCGTCGTGCATCGACGAACCTCCCGTAATACGAGACGATACGTTATCGCGGATCTCGGGGACGGTGTTAAACGGCGAATCAATCGACACAAGCGCCGTGGCCGTACGTGGACGTCGCGCTGTGTTACGCGATAAGCGGTAACCGAACGAACGGCTGGCGCGCCCAAAAGCCTCGAATAAAATTAACGCGCGCCCGATTACGACAGTAACGACCTACAGACGAATAGGAAACCCATCGGATCGCCATACAAACGAATGGCCATACAAGAGCCGGCGCGATTTTCGGCGTTCTAGTCGACGTCACCTATTAACCACGTCCGAAGAGTGGACGGAACAATTGAACATTTGTTCAACATATGCTGTACACCGTACGCACACATATCGACGTACATGTAATTATATTTCCGAATCAACGTCGAAAACGCGAATAGTTCGGTTTACCGTTAGTGGTAAAGGTCTTAGGACAGTGTCGTGGTTTTTCGTACGTTTCGCGCTTAGTCGCTCGAAAATGACACGCTCACTTAAATAGAAAATACGCTTACTATTTAGGCGTTGGTCATCGCGGAACGTCCACCGAACGTTTAATAAAAACCGCGGATGATAGCCAATCGCTCGACCGACGAATAATGTTCGTTAGCGATAACTCGAGTCGTTTTGACGTCGTCGTCGTCTTATCTGTGGTTCTACGCGAAATTATGCTTTACACGCTCGTATCATTAATCTTATTGGCGGGAACGATTAATCGAAAACACGATAAACATTTGACGTTTTTATTTGCGTCATGGTTATTGTTCGTCGAAACGTTATTTTTTTAAATCTATTTGCCGCCATAGCTGTAATACAAAAAAATCCATCGTTCACTTTACTTCTAATAATAATATATATATATATTTTAAAATATAAAAAACCGAAATATAAATGTGTTAATAGTTCGAGCCGATAATCGAAATAAAATTATACCGCGAATTTTCGGTATATTCGAAACGATTAAAAATCGCTCGAGCAACGCCGGAGAACTCGAACCGACCAAACGGTTCGATATAAATATATTGATCGAAAGTCTGATTAAAAGAAATGGGCGTAGTCTTTTAATGGGCTTATATATATATTTAGACTAGTGAAAACGAATTGGAAAATTAATTGGGATTTTTCGTTTCGATTTTTAAAGAAACAAAAGACCAAAAACGTCATTTCCCAACAGAAATATCTTCGATGGTTGAACGGAAACGTAATAAAGTGTGTCAGCTCGTAACAATTTCCACGCCAAAGTCCGACGTATTACAAGTAAAGTTGTTGACATAAGTATACACTTTTAGTATGTCTGACATAGTTCAGAGCTGATGGATTAAAATGTCTCATAATTTGAACACATTAACTTCCCTTTGATAATTTAAGGAGTACTGACGGGATTATTTTTTCGTCCAGTCTGTTTAACTGCGTCAAACTCAAAGACGAGATTATTCGCGAAGATTTCTTCACCTCAAATTCTAATCCGTGTAATATCCGTAGCGCGTGTACGCTAATAACAGTAGCGTTCAACGGGAGAACAAAAAGCCGGAATAGTTAATTGCCCTCTTGTTACGTGCAAATATTACAGAAATGTGACTACGAATCGTTACGATGTAATTGAAACGTTCGAATTCCTTATCTACCCAACTGGCCAAATATTATCGACGCCGTAGTATTTTATAATTACCCACGAATAATTTTCCGTTAGTTTTCGATTTATATATATATATAGCGTCATTAAAAAAAGACAATGTAATCAAATAGCGAATGTGCGACGCGTCTCGAATTCATAATATTTATAACGATGTACCGTCCATCGATCATTTAGAACAAAATACGATACGCAACGTTTTATACTTGTATCGATAATTTTTTCTTGGATTGAATGTACGCTTCGATCAAAACGTTCTGAAATTAGGCATTTCGAAAATAAAAAAAGAAATACGCGACATTATTCCGAATAACACTTCCTTTGTTACCTTACGAAATCATGATTTCTCCTTTTAAACCATAACGATTGTAGAATCGATACAATAAGTGTTCAAGCTACCAAACCTTGTGAATGTCTTTACCGAATGACGATCCGAGAAAAATAATTATGAAAATGTTCCCAGTTTTCTTTTTTAGGCTACAGTCGTTATAAAGAGAGCGTAAGGATATATCGTCTGTAACGTAATTTTCTAATTAGCTTTTACGTTAATCCAAATTTTTTAAAAAAGAAAATCACTAATTATGCCAACTAAAAACGGTGGTACAATATTAAAAATTATTGTACGAACAAATATCGTTTCATTTTTCGAATACAAACGATCCCGACAATGATTACACATTAAGCTTTGTCCCCCCCTATCCACGCACAAAAAAACAAGTTTTAATAAAGTCAGTATATATTTTTTTCGAAAACCGCTGACACTATAGTTAATCATCTTATAGTTATCATTTCTGTCGACTAATCCCATTAACCGACTAACGATATCACGAAAACAGTACCTGAAATAAAAGGAGGGGTTTTTTTTAGTCTTTTTACCCAGTTAATGATCCTAATTTCTGAACTTAAGTCGGTTAGTTGTAATCAATTCGTAACAAAAAAAAAGCAACTAGTGCGGTGACTTGAGAGTTTTTCGCTGTTTTGTCAACTTCGTTTGGAAACTAATGAAAAATACTAAAAATTAGTTTCCTTTAAAAGTATTATCAACATACCGTGTATTTAATTTATAAATTATATATATATATATATATATATATATATATATAGAGCTCAATGAAACTTTGGAACACTTTTAATTTCCTAAGAATTGTTATCGGAAATACAAAAAAAGGCATCGCCGTAAAACTACTATCCTGTAGTTGATTCAATCCTATTACGTCTATTAAGTTTGATTTTCAATTTTTCAAGTATTATTTACAGAAAAATGTTATACGTAGCTTATAACTAAGAAACCTTCCGACATTTTAATTATTTTCTTCTTCGGCGTATTTTTAATATTATTTTTTTATGAAATTAATTTTTGAGGATACTAGAACTAACCGTATTGTATCACCGAGACCTTTTTAACTAAATGTTTGCCTAAACAATAGCGATGATAATAATAATAATATTGTCTCCGAAAGTTAAATTAAAATGTCAATTAACTTATATTACAACAAACGTCTATTTTTATTCCGAAATACATAATTGATTGACTATTGAAAAGTCGTAAAACCAACAACGGCGTAATAATAAACGTATTGAAATATAATTCGAGAAACAAATTTAACATTACGTGGACATTTGAATCGTGAAACTTTAACGCCGTGTCCAAAAATAAAACGCTGTCCTATATTCGTAGATGGAGCTTACGAGGTTCGAAAAGGGATATGCTTAAACGCCCACTAATATTAAACAACATATATTTACGTTACCGTTTTATAAATTTTCGATTGAATACAAATAAAACGGTTTGACAATCATTACCGTTTTATAAAAGACATCGTCATTGCGTCGATATTCCAGCTCCGTTATTACATTTACGGTAATTATAATATAATATCGAAGTTACGATACGACATAAATATACATTTATTATGGTTGTTACGTATTATTTTCGAAACGATACGAAAAATTATTGGAAGGACCTTTTCGAAATTGAGGCACGTGAAAAAAAATTCGGGTCAACACTGAAACAAAATGGAACCATTCAGGTCGTATACGCCGTGCGAAAATGAACGCCAAATATTAGTGTTTCGAAAGCCACGGAAGCGTTTAATAATGTTATACCGTTTGAAAAACGTTCATAATTATGAATGTAAAACGATAACGCGTCGGAATATTATGAATTCGGCGTTTTCAATTAGTCGTCGGGTTTTTTTTTTAACTGAAATTTGTTTTTTTTTTTTGAACATATTTACTATCGGTTATGTATCCTATATACTTTCGTCGGCAAACGCGTTGACGTTTATTTATAATTCGAGACTAACGATACGTGACGTACAAATAATATTTAAGTACGTAGCGACAAATACGCGTTATATTAATAATATCGTGTGCTAATAACATCATTTCGCGTATAACGATTGAACTAATAACGTTGGTCCTTAGTGAAATTACCACAGCTCACACTTTAGGCACACTGTAATGTATAACGCTTACTCTTTCGTATCCTAACCTAATTTCCGAACTCTATAACTTTATAACCAAATTGTAACGCGTTTTGATTAGTCATTCGTTAGTTAATATATTAACTAAACCAAATAGTTAATCGATCGTTATTGCCCTTAAGCTAACCGTAAGGGGAAAAAAATGTATAGATACAAACTTTGGAATAGTGACTGAAGGACTAAAGTCCCCATTTTTGACGACTATAATATGATAAATATTCGTCCGGCTCTGGCAATTTGTGACGTTCGGGTACCGTACAAATATACTGTACCGAAAGCGTAAAATATTGCTGTTAACCTAAGAAAAGTGTCGCTATCACGACGACACGTACGGTTTTTTACGCGCCCGTTATTTCGAACATTATTTTCTACGTCGCGATCGCCGATTCAATATTATTGATTTGTCTTAATTGGTCTTCGCCAATTAATAAAACGTTCGCGAGTATTGGTCGGTTCGGTTATTTGTTCGGCACGACTGTGACCGACTTTCGTCTAAGAGCCGAATTATTTTGCTCCGCGAACGTAGGAAATATAAAATAAACCGACAGTCTCGTCATACACATATTTGCATGGTATTTTGGACCGATACATTTACTGATATTAGAAATTATAGAAATATTAAATTATAGAAATAATTTACCGGTGCGTACTGCCGTACGGTTGAGAGACTAATACGGTATACTCGTGTATAGTACACTAGTACATAATAATTTTCCGATCGTATATTATACGAAAAATGAAAATATTTAATAATAATAAAACACTAGTACTTCTATGTAAAACAGCGTCGTTTGAAGTGCCTTCGATACGGTGAAAACAGTTTTCAAAGGGACGCATAAAGAAAAACACGTGGCGGTAAAGGGATAAAAAAGTTGTTCAAGTGTACGAACAGAAGAGTTGTTAAAACGATATGGTAAAGTAATTCTGAAACGAAATTTCGAAATAAGGACAGCTACCTATCAATTTTCGAGTATTCGATACGTATCAGTACCGGGACATTATTAAACCGCGTCTTAAACTTAATATAAATACGTATGCCGAAAAAATTATTCAATTATGTTATTTTAATGGCGCCGATATATCGCTAAAAATAAAATACGGTATAGCGCGCGAAAAATAACTTTACACGTACGTTCCGATGTAATGATCGCAATTTATTTTATACAGAGGGAAACAAGAACGCATTGCTTTCGCAATAATATAGGTTTTTTTTTTTGTATTTGTCCGTAAATTTTCGTACACAAGCTCGAATGATCATTATTCGCGTTACTTTTATATTGCGAACCGTACACGGATAATAATTTATTCAACGCGTTTTTCGATTTTCCCAATGGGTTTCTTAAGCGTAAGAATACAAATTGCCGTGAGTTTGGAAATAAAAAAAATAATGGAAAATCGTCAACGTACGAACGTAGCGAATTGTTATATTTAAAAGCCAATAGTTTGATAAAAGCTTAAACATATAGTACACTTTAAGAACATCTCGCGATATTCTCGTAAAATACCGAATTTCGACGAATCTTCAAAAATTAATAAAATTAAATACTCGTAATCGGTTTTTTCGAAAGCGACGGATTCGCTACTGCGTCACATTCCTAATCAATACGCCACTCTAATACGACGAGATCATTTGGTCCACCATAACCATGACGTCACGTCACGTCATAATTTTTTTTTTCTTACACTTGACGATTTTTTCGGTCAGTTAGTCCTATCCGAAATTCTCAAATAGCGTCTGATAAAAATTATGATAATATTATAATTTTGTATAGTGTTATTTCGACTGAAATTGTATATCGAAATAGTATACAGTTAACAGACGCATATTAAAATACATAACTTGAAACAAGAGCATTACTTACCGAGCAAATTTGACACAAATTTCAGTTAGTAAAACCAACACATTTCGTTTTCATTTCGCGTCTGAAGTATTTAAATATAAGTAATCCACTTAACGAGTTAAAATAACGGTTATTCGAACGTCACGTGTGCTGCTAAAAACTAACGTTATAATTAATCAATCAAATATACTCGAAAATGTACTACGTTGTGTTGTAGTTAGCCGGAAATTCGTTATAAAAAAAACGAAATAACCTTGTCGCGGACGTGGAAACAATCGCAAATCCCGTTTTGTCGCTCCGAATGTTTAAATCGACTTAGGAGCGCAAGTTATAAAACTGTGTTCAAACTCTAGTTTAATGTTACGATTACGTTTCCAAGACGATAGCTAGGAATGAAATACGAGCAAATATTCGGAAACTATAAAAAGAACAGATCAAATTGTTATTGGCACATATTGGCGTGATATCAAATCCGTATTAATAATCGCTTACTTTGTTATTATTTCGTGTATTGTCAATCCGTTTGTTCGCTACTTACGTACGATTATTTAGGCGTTTTATTGTTCCGCTATCCGCAAAATAATTTTTAGGCGGTTAATGAAATACGAAAAGGGAAAAAACGATTAACGAAAAGCAATGTGTTACTTATGAAATAGCACGAAAAAAAACGGTTGGGTTAAACGGCAAAAACGTCGATGAAAAAGTAATACTATAAAAATTACGCCGCTATAATAACTTACTGGAGTGGATGTCGCCAAGCGTTATCAGTCAGTGGATACGCTAATGATGTTCAAATGGCGGATGATTGTTTCGGACGAACATTGTACGCCTTATGGACTGTGTGACAGCGGGCGAGTGCGCTTTTTTCTTTGCGATTTAACACAAAGCACTTTCACCCTACGCCTCCCACGACCCTACCATAACCACCCGTTGCCCGTCGCCCCAACTATCGGCCCGCCGGTCTGGAACGTTCGCGCAAAAAGATAAAAAGGAAAGAAAACTTCGAAAAAACGCTCATTTAAAACCTGACGTTTATGAAAAGATTACAAATACGCCGTTATTTTTCATTTCTGACCTGCTTTTGATATTCATTGTTCGCCCCGCAGCCACCGTCTCGTCGCATAACGTTTCTTATTTTCCCGCCGCCGACCCTCGTCATTTTTGCTAACATGTGAAAATTAAGCATTTCGTCGCCCTCTCGTTTTGTTATGTTTTTTTTTTCATTCCGGCGCGAAATAAAAACGCCCGAAGAGATACGTTGCGTGAAGAACTATAAC
The DNA here is from genome assembly GCA_025469175.1 of Geopemphigus sp. TES_GeoC_2020. Classification (NCBI taxonomy): domain Eukaryota; kingdom Metazoa; phylum Arthropoda; class Insecta; order Hemiptera; family Aphididae; genus Geopemphigus; species Geopemphigus sp. TES_GeoC_2020. The sequence continues at coordinate 17,562 of JAIPRN010002100.1, read as the reverse complement.
GTTCCCGGTATCGTTGGTTCCCGCTTTTTTCTTTTAACGGGTAAACGGCGACTAACGAACGAATATTATAAATAAATATCGGTACGTTCGTATACATACGATGATATAACTACTCGGAAAAGCGCGATACTGTACGACCATTTTTCACTAAATTGCTCAAAAGCAAAATCGATCTTCGCGGCATGAATTACGTGAAAATAACTACAACGATTTATATTTTACGTGTGTCGAATAAACGATTTACATATTTTTCACGTTTATTACCAATATTAGGACATTACCGATATTACGTCCGTTTGAATGTAAATATAAACGTAATTAATACGGTACGCGATCAAGATGACGAATATTTCGAATGGGCGTCTCGATTGTTATTGAATGGCTACGGCAGTCACGTCGGATTGTTTCGATCGTATAAAGCTAGATCGTTATCAAAATGATTTTGACGACTGCTGAATGTCGAATTCGCGTAAATTATTTGTCGAAAAATTCGTTTGGCGAATGACCGACAACGACATTGGACAATCGGGATCGTTACGAACGATTCGCGGGAATACGTTGTTTCGAATTTGTCCGTAAAATTACTCGTTTACTCTCGGGTGTATGTGAAAGTAAAGAAGGGAAGTGTTTGCCAGCCCCGTTTAATTTGACAAAAAACGAAAACTATTGAGCGTTTCGATTTCGCGTCGGGCTCGATAAAAATATATCGAACGATTTAGGGACGGGACGCGATCAAACGTAACGATTCGTTACAATGTATAAAACACGTTGGATTCATTTCACGGTGAAATTAGCGACGGAGATTAACTTACACGGGCTCCGTAATATTATTGCTACTACGAGAGGTGACGACGATTTTGTCGATAAGAAAACGCTCGACGAGTATTTATGAAAAAGTCGTCGATACTGACGGAAAATCACGGTTTAGTGATGTAACTAACGGAATAGAGGAATCCAATTAAGGTAAACCGATAATATAGCTTCGTCCAAAAATCCTTGTAAGCTGTAATTGGTTCGCACGTAAACGCGAATACGACGAAATTGTAACGTTCCGTTTATTCTCGAATATTACGCGCTGTTCTTCGATAACGCGGGTAGTTATCAAATTTTCTCTCCTCACATTTCACGAGCAGTTATAACTGTCCGAGTCCGTTTCTAAGACGAATAAATATCGTACGCGCCGGTTAATGCTCTCTCGTGTCCGCAGTTGCACACGTTACGTAGTTTGCGGTATCCGTGCGGGCACGCGCGCGTGTACGCATCAATGTATTTACCGTCGAACTTTACGCCAGTCGGGTCAGCCCGCTTTTAATTAAATTTACGGAAACCTTCAGCTGCGTATCTGTTCAAAAACCAATTAACGCCCATCCTTCTATCTACTCGGATATAGTCCCGGATTTAATATTTACCGAAACGTTTACGGGAGACGTCCGTTCAACTAACGCCAAAGTTATTTTCCAAAATTTACCGAATGTAAGCCCGAAACGTATCGGTTACCTCGAAATTAGAAAAGCCGCTGCCATTATTTAGTTGCGCGTAAGTAAGGTTATTTTCCGAAAGAAAAGTATCAAATTCGAAAGCGCGTAAGTATCGTTACGTAATTAAACGTTATTTTTGTTCGTCACCGCTAGCGCGATATCAATGCGGGGTGGGGGCAGGGGCGCCTATAATTATTTCGACACTGGTTGCCGGTAAGCGCGGATATTATTTCCGACTCGTCGGCGGATAATTGTAACGTTACATAGTTAATGAAAATATAAACGATATTCGCCGAAAAATTATTTAGCTTTCAACAAGCGAATGCTTTTAGCCGATACTTGTCGTCACTTTTAAGTTTTTATTATAAACATTTTTTTTATCATCGTCGTTAATAGGCATATAAAAAACGCTACTAAAAAAAGGTAAGCCTTCAGTCTTAAAAACCATTACAGGGTTATATGGATGTGCGGAGAAAAAATGATACCATTAAAAAGTGTCCGTCGCGTATGGAAATCCCTCAGAGACCATTTACCTCTACGAAGGTAGCGAGAAAAAGAGTTACGATCGCAGTGAAAATAACTTGTCTTTCGAAGTTTTTAACCGGGAACTATAGACCCGATGGTGACTATGAGAACGGGATTTAGGGCGGGTTTTACTGACAAATAGCATATCGTACAAAAACAAATAAATAATTATTACCGAAACAAATAAATGTCGGTTCAATAGCCGTCTGTCGTCTACTGAAAATAGTCGATAACTAACGCGTGATCAACAATATAAATTTAAATTCCAAAAACGGAAAAAACGTATCACGAATTAAAATGTATTTGAAAACCGTCAGGAAAAACAGAACGTTTACGTTTTACGTGATAGCTACTCATAAATCGTAAATAGTAAATCATTAAATGAAATGGAAAGATGAGAGCCTTTGTTTTATTTAATATATATATATACATATAAGTACGAAGTTAGAGCGAAACGAGGTATTTGAAAAAGTTTTACAAAAGTATCAGATCATTGTAAATGAATAACAAGTCGTGTAATGAATGAAACATAAGTTTACGAGTATTTTATGGAACAGGTAGATGAATTAGTGGCAGTAGTGGTGGTAGCAATAGTAGTAATAGTGACATAAATTCAAACACAATATGTTCGTTGTATTTTAGAATTATAAGAAAATCAAAATCAAACGTTTTTCGAGACCAAAACTTAAAACAGCGTTGTTATACGTTGTTCTTCATTATGAATTTATCTTCGTTTAACATCGCGTTGAAACGCTAAAGTACGAATTATCAACATTAAACGGACAAAAGAAAAATAAGAATAAAAAAAAAGATAATTAACCAATTTTTTTGTTTTAATAACTTTATTTTGAATCTCTGTACAATTTAAGTAGAAACTAAATACGTTTTTTTTCATAAAACCATATAATATTAACAAACGCCGAAACGGTAAAACGAATAATTTAAAGCGAGTTTAACGATAAACTTTATTTCGTGTTATTTACTACGATATATTTTTGACGTATAACTCTCACGATAAAAACGGTTAAGGATTTATTTACCATTTGTTAGAATTTGAGTCAAGTACATGTAAATGCTTTATAATTGAAACACAGATTCCGTCGAAGCGGTTATTTTCGTTCCATTTAGTCCAGATATTTTGATTAGTTCGACATTTCCATTAGAATACTAAAACGATATTTTTATAAAAACATATATCGTTGAAGGTGTTAAGCTATATATATATATTATAACGCCGTTAAAATCGGATAATATTTGAGCGACTACGCTTAGTTTATTAGATTTTAAAATTTTCTTATCAAATCGTCATTTTGAAACGCCGTTAGAACGTTTACGTACCGTAATTTTTTAACTATAGTCCGGTTTACACGAATTCGTTTAAAACGTATCAAAAATTATATATTTGTATATCGATACCGAAATAGTCGTATTAAAAATATCGAAGAACGCGATTTTCGATAGGAATGTATCGACCTTCGAAATAATATCGCCGAGTCCGAATCGTACAAATATAAAATCGCCGTCGAACAAATCCGAATACAAATTGATTTTTGAGGTGAAAATATTGACGGTGTCGGGCGATTCACGAAACGCGCTGTACGTATTTACAGTATGATCCGTGTAACGTTGAACGTTCGTTTTCTAATTCGGTTTCGTCGTTAACGCGCGTTTACTTTTTGATTCGAATTCGAAATAATTTCGACGTTACCCAGTTACGAAAGAAACAAAGGGCCGACTACTTTTTCGTCCGTTCGTAAATTCGAACCATCTTTTTAACGTTGACGGACGATTTCGACAAATTTCTAATAATTCGACACGATTTTCGGCGTAAAACTCGTAAAAACAAGTCTCCGGTCGTTCGTGTCAATATATTCATCGGCAAATAAATATATTCCGAATTGTGTCAACAACGCGTGGTATAATCCGTACAACAATAGATAATTCGCCGATACGTACGAATATTTCGCGTCGGCGACGGAAAACCGAATCGATATTGTTACGGTCTCGTATTTATGGACACCCGAGACGTAACTTTTCTAATAACATCGTAATACAATCGTTAACTGGAAACGATTTGTTCCGTTGTAGCTGCCGAAACGCACGAACACATAAATAAACCGACGCCGTTTACGTTACGAATAAAAACGGCAATTACAATAATAACGAAATATAAACGCCGGCGCTCGCGATTCCGATTATCCGATCGTAGTCCCTGGCCAATTCAACCGGAATACATTATTATTTCCTCGGGCCTCGGCCGTTAAACGACTCGTCGTTCCGAGACATCAGCAACAGACACCCGTGTCTTCCGGGACACGTTAAAAATGGATATTAATCGCGGAAGTAAGTAGCCCGACGGTGGCGATAGGGACGGACGATGTAGTTAGTAATAGTAGTAATAGCAGTAGTAATAGTAGTAGTGAAAGTAGAGTGACGGGGACGGGGTACGTGATGGGCGGGTTTCTGCTGAGCCGTGCAAAAGGCACTAATTTAATTGTGGCCATTAATTCGGTTTTATTGTACCTGCGGCGGTGGCGCAGTGACGCTCGCTGTTACGACTTTTGTCCTCTTATCGTTTCTCCGATACAACGACCACAACAGCACCGCCACCGGATCGTCCGCAAAAACTTTGTTGATCCAATGACGAGAAAGTCGGGCGAAATGACGTTTTTTAAACTTTTCGCCTCCGGCTCCGTCTAATCGCTTCCATTTTCGTCGCCAATCAATAACGATAACAAAATCAATGCAACGCAAAACGAAAAAAAATACCGGGCGACCAGTCGTCGTTACTGCGTTTGAACAATTTAACGACAAATACGTTTGAGCAAAAATAATGAAGGCTATAAATTAAACGCGTCATACATACTCGCGATTTCGTTTCCTATCGAGTTTAATGATTATAAATTTATAGACTAATTACAAAACCTTAATAAAGTGAACGAACTGAATTTAAGAAAAGAAACCGAGTTTAAAAATTAATATTGTAGAATTATAATTAATATATAACGAAATTAATGTATATTATTAATAGGCATATTAATTATTTGCTGTCCAATATCATTTTCATTCGTAAAAAGTGATTATTTTGTTATTTTAATAAAAATCTTATTAAAAAACTCGCCCTCACACACACACACACACACACACATATATATATATATATATATATATATATAAAGCATACATGACATGTTTCCTATACATCCTTTGATATAATATTTAAATCAACACTTCATTGTGATACGTCAGTTGAATAATATTAGTAGCATCTAAGAAAATTAATTTATGTAGACTGCTAAGACGAATAATACACACAGTTAAAAAAAAGCATTACGACTATTCCACGATTAAATCAAAAAACATTTTTTTCGACGAAAATTTCAAATAGGTAATTACTTAAAATTACAGTTTTTCGTTATTTTATTTATAACATTTACAATTTCATTACATACATATGTATGTATGTATAAACGTATTTTCTACTTATTAAATGTTACGAAATCTTCATTTTCTGCGTCGTATACATTATTAATTAATAGTACATATGTATTTTAAATAACTTGACAATATATGTAAATTTAATAAACACATAGACACTATAATTAATTCCTTTTCCTGTAAAAGCCTATAACATATTCATTGTTCTGATTAACATCAAATAATATAATACGATATGTTATTTCACTGTAACGGAATATCGTTTTTTATTATTTTAAATATATTGGGAACGATTAATGAAACTGCGTACATAATAATAATAGGTAATAATAATTTCAATAAAGCGTACATTGGCTTGTCGGATAGAAAATATTACTTTAAATTCGTCGGATTACCGTTAATCTTCAATATAAGTATAGAATTGTTTAATCCCCGTGATTTATAAATACCGTCTTAGATCACGGGCAAATGATAATTTTGGATTTCGCTGATAATTTAACGATTTTAAAATCTGTAAACGGCGATTGCACAACTGAAATAGGATCTTAATAATTCCGTTGTTCTAAGTAGTTTAATACACACAATAGCATTAATGTATAGTAGTAGAACTGTTACACGGAATGGGTACACACGACAATTAATAATACGTTACGAAATGTTCTTACGAAAAATCGCTTAATATGTTCACGAATTTGTTACCAAGTCTCAGACATAATTGTATCGTTTACTAAATTGGAAAACTATTATCGACGTTAACGCGATAATTCGTACGTTAATATTTTAAAATTTCCATCGAAAAGTACAATTTAAAAAACTGATTTTTATTATAATTTAAAACATCGTGATTATACAATAAAAAGTTACGTATATTTCGTTTCTTAAAATGTCCACGTGAAAACAAAACCAAGGTCACGGTGGTAAATGTTTCTATCGTTTGAATATTTCGCGCAAACAAACGTCTCGTTCTCATAAATGTATATTTTTCGTCAAATGTATATTCATAACCGTCGGCTGAAAAGAAAAACTCGCCGTTTAAATCGTATTATACGTCGTTACATTTAAGGGAAACGTGTGTTTTATAAGGGCGATAAATATTTATAAACTTAATATTAACAGAAGTTTCGTTTTAATTATTTCGCTACGCCGTTATTTATTCGTATTTCCGCCGTACGCATAAACGATTATTTAAAACAAGTAATAAACGTATTAACCGAATGTTTGGTTTAATATAATTTTAGGAAAACTCAATAAGCGGTAATAGTTGGTCTGTAACGAAGTACACGGCTTAAATGCACGACTTGCGTGTTTAAGTTAAATGTATTGTCTGTTTGGTAATTCGTTTTCGAACAGAAGAAAAACGACACAAAATGGTCAACGAACAATAAGAAGTAAAAAAAGTACAATAACAACGAGTCGACGAAAAAAAATTGTTTAAAAAACCCGAATAAGTATAATAATAGGTAATCGCGTTTAATACCTTCGTGTTCGACGAAAATAAAATAGGATTTACAGCGTAAGTATATATATATATTTCGGTAAATAATCAATTCCGGAAAAACGGTGACACTATTTAGTTATCTAATAATCCTCGTTCGCCCAGTTCCGGTACGTATAAACGTTGTTTGGTTGTTTGTTCACCGAACGATCGGCGTTGTAAATGATACGTATAAAATGTGTTTTGTTACCTGCTACTGCGCAAAAACGTTTGAAAAGTGTTTCGACTAACTGCGCGTAATTACGAAAGAAAAAATAATATTTCCCGACTAAAATCCGCGCTTTCGATCGAATCCCGTTTTCGGGTAAAAACAAGGCGCTTATCCGAGCTTCTGGGAAATATACATTACGAGACAGTAAACCGCATTAACGCCGATTTTAAAACGTGACAACCGTCTTTTCGACGCTACCGTAAATTCTTTCGAATTTCGAAAATCTTATTACGACCCAGCTTTTTATAAAATTGGTTTCCCGTTATGCCATATACGTTCGTGAACTAAATATATATACGTTCTTTTCGTATTCGGTCATTGTCCGCGCCCAATCCGCGGTAAATAATTCGTCGCGTTACCGCGAATTCCCTTTTTGTATTAAAAGTCGTAAATATATACGGAACTCCGACGAAATTATAAATATGGAATACGGTTTGTATCGAACGTCGTGCCGGAATACTGACGAAAACTAACGAACTAAACCGGTATTTTGACGCTAGTAATTCGAATATTCCAATATTTCGCGACGCGGCTAAACACGTTTTGCTCGCGAATCGAATAGGCGACGGTGTAACACACACTCGTGGACGCAAATAATTTGTAATCTACGAGCGTTCGAGGGAAACAAGCCCGAAAGACCAAATATTTGTACACGTCGCGTGCGTATATATTGGCGCAATCGTGTCGCCGGTGAAGTTGGCTTGCGAAATGAAAGTATTTTCTTTCCCCCTATCCGCTACCCCCGGAGCCGAGATACGTAAACAAGTGGAAGATGTTCAACAGAGTCGTAAATACAACACCGCATTGTATAAAGGAAGATAGAAGAAGGAATAAAGAAGTCGATGTTATTAAATTAAATGGTCCGTGAAAGGTACTCGAAAAAAGTTCGGGTTTTTCTTCATCGGTCGTTTTTTTTTCCTTTTTCGTCGTTGTCTGCTATTAAACCCCACCCAAGTTCTTTTAAAAATAAAACAATATGATTTTATGATATAAGGTTGAAAAGTTCTTTGTCGGAAGTTCTTGCGAGATCGGTAAAAACCCTTTTCCGCCCCGTTTATGTTGTTTTGTAATTAATTTACGCCGTCCGATTCATCCGCTTATAATTTATAGGAAAAACTTTTTCGTCCGAAAAACGTATTAGAGTTCGAACCCTTTTGTTTTTAAACGGGCCGTGATGACGACAAATAAATTCCGCTAGCGAAATAAATATCTAAAATATTAAATATCCGGGAAAATTTGGGCGGCGGGTGAGACGTTACCGCGAGGACAACGCTACATCGCGGAACGTTTATCATTTGCCATTGGCGAAACTCGAAATCGGATACGGTCGACGAGCGCAACGCTGCGCCAAGTCTCGCCGATAGACGACGGTGTACTACTACTGATCAATTGATAGTAATATATCGACGATATAAACGCCGAGGTCGAAATCTAACGTACGCGAACGCGCGGCGACGGTTTCGTCTAAACGTGATAACGATCGCGATAACTACGTGCCCGAACAGGGAATCGCGGGGATGACGATTTTTTACGCGAATTTTCCTTATCTGTAAAAAGTGTTTGTCAGTCTGTTCGACCGTTTCTCGAAAACCACGGAACCCAATTATCAGCTATAGGAGTCTATCGAATATTAATCGTCCTCGTCGAGTAGTAAATCGAATCGGCCCAGTAGTCCGTCCGAAAGTGTATGTATTCGAACCGAAACGCGTAGGAGATAACATTTTTATTAAACGTTCGATCCACGTTGATGCGAAATTTTACACGCAGAAACGCTTTCTGGTCTTGGGAAACGGACACAATTTACCGAGTACCGTTTTATCGGGAATTGTTGGGAACGCCCAAAATCCACGGGAATTCGTTTAACCTACGGAGCCCGTAAACGATTGGCGAATTTAACGTCTACACGGCATTTGGATATAATAAACGAACGGCGAATTAAGCGCGGGAAATACGACGATTTAGTCGCCGTTGCCGGGTCAAACCGAGCGACGGACAACGAAGTAGTTTTAATATACTTTATTTTACGACTATCGGATGAGGGGGCGACGTAAAATGCGAATTAAACGAACGTCGGAAGGGATTTCGAAAACGTAACTCGCGAATTTTCGTAGAATCGAATTATACGCGGGAATCAATCGACAAAAGTCGTCGTTCGGGTACGGTGTTTATTTAATATTCTCGTAAGGAACGATTTTCGACGATTTTGACGACGAAACGCAATACGTTCCCCGTACGTGTGCTAACTTTCCGAAATTATTGTATCCAAACAATTCGCTCGTAACGTAAATTATAACGAATCACGTGCCCGTAATTTTACGCAATACCGTCGTTTATCGTATGCGTTACAAAAGTTGACCGGCATTTATATTACTAAATCGTTTACGGATAAATTGTAATTGGTAACCACGAAGACTATATTTTGAGAGATGGTCCGACAAACGGACGAATTAAAGGAACTTAAAACTAAAAAAATCAACGGTACGTAACTGTATTTTCGCACACAATTTACAAATAAACGACGTACGTAAAGTCCAATACCATAGATTTCCCCCCCCCCCCCGAAACTTATTTAAACGATAACTAATCGATATTGTTTGTCGTGTACCGTCGTCCATTAATATCGATTAACATTGGCCGTAAACGTTGATTTACGTTCGCGATATAAAACCGAGTTATCAATTCATAGCGATTTAAAGAGTATACCGGCCGATTAATTGTCGTCGAATGTGTGGGATAGAATAAAAGACGCGAAAAACTTTCTTTTAACGTTTTTCGTTCAGGTTATTTACCGTACGCGCGATCGTATATAATAACCCGTTCCATTATTATTACGAATCGGTTTTTATGGCGAAGTATTTCGTTTTTCTCGACATTTGCCACGGTACGTTTACGGCGATAGTTGTTTTTTAAACGTATTCGGTTCGCGTCGCGTCTTGCGGTTACGTCCCGTAATCCTTCGGCGTTCTAAGAGATCTTTCTCCAACGACGAGCCAACATACGCGTCCTGAAATGGTCGAAGATTTGTCGGTCGTCGTCTATTTAGACGCGAATACGGGGCCCTATAGAAACGCTTTACGGCGAATGTCTGTATACGGTTTAGTCGCCCAAAGGGAAATTACTTCTCTTGTACATTTTTGACGGAAACACATTTATGTCCCGCACGACTTAACACTGGATGTCCGTTCTACCTTTCACGCGTAACAGTCCTCTATGGCCGTTAATGTTGAGAAAAGCCGTGGAATTATTTTCAGGAAATTGAACATACAGTATTCAAAAGAACGTACGCGCGCACTATTTGGTTTATTCATTATTAGCGGACGCTTTCCATTTTTGATTTTCGCTCCGTTCCCGGCATTTTTGTGACCGCCGTTGATATTCTCCGCGCGAATTTCGCGTCATTTCGGTAAATATTTATAAACGTCTCTCATCAAATTGTTAACATTCCGTATGCATTTTGTTACATATTACGTAGGTGGTCGTAGTCAATCGTGTTTTTTCTTAAAACGCGCGGGAATAAATCATTTGCGCGAACATCTATAATTTGATAACGTCCAATGGTCGTTCAAAGGTACCTTTTTCCCATAACACGCTCAAGATATTTAATTTTATTTAAAAACGAAATATCTTGATACATTCTACGAACGATCCAAACAAATATAAAATATCTATTGAAATAAATAATCATATATATATTTAAGAAAATTTTAAATTGATATTTTTTAAATATTTATACGAATTTACGAAATAACGAAACGACAAATTTATAGGCTAACTTCGCTAGTCTTATAAATAATATACACGTCGCGTATAAAATAAATTATGATAAATTGGAACGTTTTCTTTAAAAATATATACGTTTATAATAACGCTATTTATACACGTAGATTTGCAAAAAAAAAAACAGAAGGTTTTCGCCGGTGTATTAAAAACGAGAAATCGATTAAAAATTATTCGGTGTGTTCGTGCAAATTTTAACGTAATGTCGAAAAAACAAAAAAAAACTGTCGTCACAAACGACGAGCGACCTTTTTTGTCAAAGAAATTACGCGTAATTTAAAAACGTATTACTTCCGTCAAAATAAAAAAAAAAAAAACGATAATATATTTAGGTCGGTTGCCCGGTACGAAAAACACGTGTCTCGATGTTTTTCGATATTAGATATTACGATGCGTTTGTAATCAGAACATCGTACCGTTCGGGTCCGCGTTTAATAATTGTGTATAACGATATACGCGACGAACGCAAATACGACGGCCGTCTGACACGGACATGACTGAGCGTCACAATCGGTGACCCGAAGTCTATAAAATAATCGCGACGGTCGTGTGTGTATATATATATATATATATATTCAACTAAAACACGTAATTCGATCGAAAATTAATCTGACGAAATTTAAGTGGCGACGAGTGGCGTTAGAATTTCGATCGCTACCGTTGTAGCCACCAATACGTGTTTAATTGATCCGTTTATATTAACCGTGTTATACACGAGTAGCGCACGTGACGAAAGGAAAAATTGCGCCGAGCCATAATTTTTCCGTCGAAAATGTTCTTGGCTATTTTCGGTCACGCGCCTGGATCGGTTCTACGAAGTACATCTTAAAACGTTCGAAACGATCCGTACGTGTACGAAAATATTGTTCGAAACGAGCGCGCACGAAACTGATCGGAACGAATTTTCTACGCGCTATACGTTGGACGAAATTTACTCGAACTTTGGGCGAACAATTTGAAAATTCGTCGTCGAGACTCGTGATTAGTTTTAATTATACGGAAAGCTGCAAAATTATCGGTCGAGTTATTTCGTCAATTACTCCGCACAAAGCAAACAGAATAAAGGCGCCGGATAAGAGCCTCACTCGATAAAATACAATAATTTCTCTAGTCCTTCGAGTGTATATTGAATATATTTTTTATTCGAACAAATATGTTATGTTATGTTTACATTTCCATGTCAAACTCAAAATATTAGTTAAACAAACAAGTTTTTCGTGGTTTTATTTTGAAACCATAAAATGTATGAGAAAACGTTGGTACACCCGTATAATATGTTTTGAATGTTTACTTTTTTTTCTTTTAATAGCAACATCGAAAATATAGTAAAACATTTTTTTAATTAAATTAAATACTCCGTAAATTCTATTTGTAATATATCGAGTTTTGTGGTTTACTATTTACACGTAAATACTACTAATAATACAATTAAAAATCGATTAAAATAACGAGGAATTAAAAATATATAATAATTGTATCTTATCTTATTCGTCAATAAGAATAAAAAATGTGGCTAATAAGTAATGTTGACAAGTTCGTATCTCTATATTTTAGAAACCGTATACGACGTTTATTAATACAAAAATACGACACGAACGCGTTTTGTAAATTTTTAAATGAAAATATTTATTTAGAGAATTCTTCGAAATATATTAGAATTAATATTTTACGAACGGTCAAAATTGAATTAATCTGTTCATAATAAACCAAGAGTACAGTTTTTCAAAATACAAAAATCTAACGTGAGAAAATTTTAATTGTTCGTAACGTTAATATAAAAATTTGTAGTTAAAAAAATATTAATATAAGTTTTATTATATATAAAATTTATTATTTTTTTTATTAATTTTTTTACAATAGCCTCAAATCATCAGAAAAAACGGCGGTTTTCTATTTGTACGTCTGATATATATATATATATATATATATATATATATTAAAATGTATATTTTGTTATTTATATATTACGTACATAATACATTTTTAATTGAATAAACTTAACTTATCCCGCGGAAAATTTAAGGAAACTAAATAAATCAACTGCCTGTGCGTAAATAAACGCTTCTGTCATTGGAAACATTAATTGATGGTCGTAATGATATCAAACGATTTTCCGAAAGAAATAAAATAAGTAAAATCTTTTCTGTTTTTCGGAAATACAATTCAAAATTTGAAAATAATCTAAGAACGTTCAGCCATCAAATCGAGGGCTGAAACAAATTGAAATTTTATATATTTGCGTATAACATATCCCATTTTTCTGCCGAAATAAATTTTAATTTGATATAATTTAATAGATGCATAACACAATCGGTTGAGTGCAATTTCAAAAAAACGTCGAAAAATTTTTTTTTAATAAATACTGATAGACTTCATAAAATATTCGAATTACAACAATACAACCATAACTTACATTATCATAGCGTTCAAAATTTGTCTATTACATTTTTAATTTGAATTTGAATTTTGTAGAAAATTTTAGCCAAAAAATACCGTTTAATTATAAAAAAAGTGTACGTTTTAATTACAAATAATTTTTAGGTCTAAAAAATATGGTTTTAGAAACGACGTTTTTATTTCTTGGTTTAGAACTTTATTCGCCACGGAATAGATATTTATTACTTATACCCGGCGAAAGTGTTCGAAATTCTGTGTGGCAATTTTCGTGCTATTTGTATTTTAGACGTTTCCAAATGACCAACGTATAACCGTAGAAATAATTATGCACCGAAAACGTGTCCAATAGTGACACTTCACCGCATAACGTAACCGATATCGTGACGTTAACCTCGTCCGGTTTACTACAAATATTTCCGAAACGTTTTTACGAGAGTATCGAAAGCGAAACGCGAATAACGTACGTATTTACAAATCGAACGCAATATCGAAAATCCGAACCCGTACGAACGACAGAAACCTCGGCGCGTACGTTTCGCGTGGGCCCGTACAAAATGGTCAACGGAGCGCAGGAATAGGTTTTCGATCGGAGAGGGGAAAACTTATTTCGGATGGCGGTATAACGTAGGGTAGTAATCGACGTAAAAAACCAAATATTCGTGGAATCAAAGCGCGCGTAATTAAACGTTACGACGCCATTACTATTACCAATACGAATATACGGATATATTATTAGGTATTAGGATATCAATAATAATTATACTAGACATTCGTCGTCGTTGGGCGTATCTGTCGTGATATTCGTCGTTTACCCCTCCTTCCTGGAATTCGCTTCGAATCACTGGGACGGTTCCGAACCGTTTATCGCGTAATTCTCCGAACCATCGTTTCGAGCGCTTCGGACACGAACGAATTTGTCGGCGATAACGATTCCGGTATCGGCCGCGTCACTTACTTTTCGGCTTACTTGCTACATACTACTTTACTTACTATTCGGCGAAATATAAACCGTACCGGTCGCCGTCCTTTGTTCGTAGGGGCGTTTTCTACGTATTCTACGTTTAAAATAAAAACCTCGATAGTCGTCGCTTATTTCGATAATTGTCGTTTAATTACGAAATATCCGCCACGCAGAATTGGCTTATTAATTACGAATTTCATCGTCGCGATTACATAAATCGTGATTGAAATAAAATCGTATTTTTTTACTCCAATCAAAACTACACGTCCCTACTTACAATATTAGTTTTTACGTCCTCGCCACACGACGTTAGATACGCCGTATTGTTGAACAGCCAACATCCTTGCGTATAATAATAATATATTGTGCATCCGTCACGACGAGTTTTTCAAATTCAATAACTTATTTGTCGTCCGCGTATCATTGTTTCAGCGTGACATGACAGCGAATTATTCCGTCGAACAATTGTTACGCGTGGCTTACGCCCGCTAAATATAATAGTCGAGACGTAGTCGCGCAACGTCTCGAAAACTCTCGGCCAACTTTCCGAACTTCGAAAAAATAATGCTTTTAATTTCCAAGAGGAATAGTAGTAATCGCGCGATCCGTTTACGGACGTTTAATAGCTTTACATTATGCACTACAGTGCGCGACACGCCGGGTGTTACCCGGAAGTGAAGTTTATCGACAACGAAGGCGTCGGATGTTGCACAAAGTTTAGTGTCTTGGAAATGTAAATGTAAATTGGAAACGATCGGCCATTTTTGGGAGCTCAGCGGTAGAAGTCGTCCTTTCTTTTAGCAACAACCACGAACGATAAGATTACAACGTGGCCAGACTATGAAAAACGAAAGTGCTAACTACAATAAGTAGTTTTTATGTATAAAATTATATATATATATATACGCGAGTGTGTGAATGTTTACGACGCGAGTATTTTTTATTTAATATCATAGATAATCACGCGTTGTAACGTTACGTTACAATCGACGGCGTAAAAGCCGTTGTCTTTTATCGAAATGTCTAGAGTAACGTCGGGTACGTATTTTCGTTGTAATCACGAACGTACGAGGGATACATTTCACCCGAGCGTAGTTATCTGGCGATTTACTTCGTACGCTATTATCGAAGATCTAAAACGCCGAATAATCTTAAACGGATACTCGTCGCCGTTACGACGCCGATATCTATAGGGCGCGCGCTAGAAAATCGTTTCGGTCGCGAATTTAAAAAGTTGAACGAAGAATTGTAAACGTTCCTTCGGTATCAAAATATTGTTTTTTTTTTTTTTGCAACGATTTCGTCAATTTGGCCACGCCATTATTCGTTTCGATTTCTTTCGAAAAACTTGAAAAATGTTCAAGTTTACGATGTACTCGTATCAGGGTTCACTGCGTTCATTTATGGCGTATTTTATAACCTTAACCGATATTTTTCTTGATATTTTTAGGTAATCCATATATTTATAATTCGATATTATCTCGAATTATTATCGCGAAACCGTAATTTTCGTTTTTTATTTCCCATAAACGTCGAGCGTCATATGTTCAACATTTTCGACATTGGTGCTACGCGTGAATAAAATATATTTCGGCCTTATTTTCCTAACAATTTAATATTACGCGGAACGTTCGTTTTTGTTCAAAGTATTTTGCTCGCGAACAATAATACTCGCTCGATTAATAAATGTAACGTGTCCGAAAGTAGAACGTATTTTATGTTCTGCCGAGTTACAATAATGTATAATTGCTTCGAAAACTTTTCCCTTGCAAATGAAATAACGACTTTTTATTTTTCGTTTTGTTTTACACGTATTTACAATGGACTTGCTGGTAGTACTTTATGGACTACCGAATACAATGACACTCGATTCAATCATGCAGAACTAACTGATCGGGGTACGTATTTTCATTGGACTGTAGGGCAGACGCCAGAGTTGACCGTATCCAAACAAAATCCTCAGTGTTAGTAATAGCTTTCGAACTTTAAATTTACCCTGAGGACATAAATCTAATCATCCTATTATCATACATCATGTAGAGGCAATACGATTTCTTTATCGCTTTCTGAAAAATTACGTAATCATAATTTTTACATTTATATATATATATATTTCATTTATCAAATGCATTTAGTAAGATTATTATAATAAAATAATAATAATACGTTTTTACAATTATCCGAAAAAATTGTTTCGAAATCAAACAGACACGAATTAGATGGATTTAAATATACAATTATCTACCACGAACCAAACTCTCTGCGAACTGTAGAACGTATAAAGTTCTCGTAAAACCTTCGAGATTTTAATAATTCTATAATTATGTAATAAAGAAATGGTTAAATTCCAAGTAAAACGTAGTGACAAGAAAAAAAACTTAATCAATGGCCACAGGCCGTAAATAATTAATAAAAAAGGAATTATAACGGAAACCGGTTTTTTTATACGATAACTTACGTGACTGTAACCCTAAAAACCGTCTTAAGCTCTAAGACCCGTTCATTTTTATACCTTTAAATGGTTTTCAGATACTAACTAAATTCATATCCGAGAAATTGTACGCGACGTTCGAATAGGGACGTACTTTTTTATAATTTCAATTTAATGAATTGATATAATCAAATATAATTCCTTACTCGCTAAATACGGTTCATACGGTAATCAATATTTCTAATACGGAATGCACGCAGTGATCGAACTATATCGAACGCGTACGTTTCGTATCGTAATAAGTACTCAAATAATAAGTAATAATACTCAGCGCCGACTCGGTATTTATACATGCGACTATTTTTAAATTCGGCGCTTGTATTAGTTATGATTGCACGGTTGTGCTTACCACATAATATTATTATATGTACTGACGCTACACGATTTTTACGTTTTAGGATAGTAACAAATTCTGACTATATATCGTCAGCGTTTATACATTCGTTAATCAAAAGTTAATTTTCAGCCGTACGCTTCGTCGTTTCAAAAAACATTTTAACGCAAACGATACAACGACATCAGGTATAAATAAATATAAATATTTATAAACAAAAACGAATGCATTTGCACACACACACACTTCACAACAACAATTTATTGGATTTTATATACCAAAGTTGCCATACGTTCGTAATAATTTCTAAATTTGGGTGTTGATAATTATTGAAATAATTCTTCGAAAAACTCGCGTAATAATGTCGGTTTGTACGCATAAAACAATGTTAACCGTATGTATATATATATATATATATATATATATATATATATATATATATATATATGTTTAGT
>JAIPRN010002099.1:0-34704 GCA_025469175.1 Geopemphigus sp. TES_GeoC_2020 | reverse complement strand
CGCCTGTAATTTCTCAACGAGTGCGATAGTAATTACGCGAATACCGCACTTTAGCGGACATCGCGCCGTTACGCGTACACTCAACCATGGGGATGGTCCAATAAACGGAAAGAGCGCTCACTGCCCGTACGCACCGTTATCGATTACGGTTATACGACGACGTGTTTTGTAAACGATTCGGACGCCGGGAAATATTGACGGCAGCTCTACGTATTTAAATTACCTGATAGCGATATCGTACTTCGAACATTAATAATAACGACATATTCGACAATTTCGACGACACGATTTCTGGTTATCGATTTTCCACTTGTTTCCCGATCAGTGGCATCGATTACGTATTAACGCGAAATTTCGAATTCGTAAATATAATCGTTTTCGAAATTCGAATTATTCTCGTCGTTCGCGCGAGACGCGCCACTTCGAGTACGCCAATATAGTCGTATTCGAACACACAGATGCGCGGAAGCGATCGAATCGGACGGAATGAAACGATTACATAAATAATTTATTCCGGTCGGTTGTCGGTGCGTCGTCGCCTGTCCCTCCGCGCCGTAATCTGCTGCAACGGGCAACACGAGCGCTCGGTATCGTAGAAAAAAGGTTTATCGTGGCCGGTTTGCGTACGTGACGTTTTTACACGTCACACAATGATCGTCCGTGACCCATTCGTTTCGATTATTATATACTACATCACACGCACGTGGGCCGCCGTTTCGTCGTCCGTGTGAAATGGTCGAGAGATTTTGACGCCATCACGCGTACGTATATCGGAAAAATCATCGACGGCGTGGGTAAGGCGATGGCGGTGAGCGGTGGGTGAGTAAGGTGTCGATCACGTGCCGTAGAAAAACACGTGGCGTTACCGAACGTTAACGATAATAAAAGATAGTACGGAGCCAATCGCGAGCGGACGACGGCGCAAAATATCGATTCGGAAATCGTCACGCGAGTCGACGGGTCGATAATAAAACGTATCCCTCAGATTTACGATCCGTGTTCGGACGCCGACGCGGAGGATTAACGCTCCCTGACGACCCGTAAAGTCGGTAATGATATGCGCACGGTCGTCCCGAGCGCGGTGTACGTAATAATGACTGACTGACTGCCTGCCGCCGTGTCGCGACGGTAGCTGCCGCCGACACGGCACGCTGGCGTTTGTGTATCGGATTTCAGGTGCAGACCGAAAAAAAGAGGACGAAATTAATCGTTTCGTTCGAAACCGCCGTCGCGTTTAGGAGGGGTAAATCAATATTAGCCCCGGCCGTTTCGACTTATCGATGGCGCGCGCGTTTATTATATTCCGCACGAAGTTCCGATAAAAAAAAAAACCTCCGACGTCTGGTAAAGCCGGGGGATGGATGGCTCTGGACGCGCGCGTTTACGATCCGCAGTCACGGTTACGCCCGACCCGGTTAATCCGCCACTCGCGAATTCCGCGTGCGCACAAAGAACGACGTAATACGGCCTATGGCGCGCCGGATTGATCGTTCTACATAAAAATATATCGGCTCCCATAAAATATAGCGCTTTATTGCTACTACGTTGTTATGGCCGGTACGCGTCGATATTTATATTAATTGATTATCGTAAATACGCGACGGTCGCGTATTAACGAAACGAGTTTGGTCTTTTCGCTATTGATTAGTAAATTTTTTTGTTTTTTACGTCATAATTCTCTTCGAACGGAAAATATCTGGTTAGTGTCGACTATCGGTGTTTTTATTACACGTAATTATAAAAGCCGTAAAAAAATTCACGAGTTTCGAAACGTTTAAATGTTTATGTTAAAAAAACTCGGCTCGTTTAATGGTAACCCCCTTTTCACTCACTCCCCCTCCCCCTCACCAAGAGTCCGAGAGACGTTCCAATAATAAAAATACGCGCTTACTCGAGTGGACGGGCCGTTCGAATTTTAATGAACCGTGAACGGGACATTAATCCGTTAACGACTTCAAATCGTTTTCGACATTTTTTTTAATTGTAATCCGAGTTAAGTTGGACTCGACGAATATCGTCGCCTTTAACGAAATTGTTCGTTAATGGTTAATTCATTTTCTTCGGCACTGGTACGATCATTTATTGATGAAAAAGAAACACGTACGCCGCCGTATCATATCGACTAGACTCGATTGTTATAAGTATAAGGCTTGCCGAAACCGAAATATGTAAAAAAATAACGGTACCTTCGTGAATAAAAAAAAAATTACGCGCGTGAGCTAACACGATTCGTACGGTTTTACGTAAAGTCCGAAGTGCGATATCAAATAACGCAACAATAATGAGAGTTCAATACGTGATTAAACGAACATTAACAAATCGACGGACTTGCCGGTTAAATGTTTCCGTTGAATTGTCAACGTTTTACCGTTTGAAACGTAATTAAGGTAATCCATTTTCCAATTCATTCGTTTCCGGCATTTTTACGTCGCCACTGTGCGGCGTTTCCTCATTTCGCTCTTTAGTCGTTAACGCGTAGTAATTAATTCCAAGTACTAGTAGTCTACGGACGTCTTTCGGTTAAAAATGCCGTCGTTACGTTTTATCGGCAAATTGAAATCGTCGTACCCAATCAACCGTTAAATAAACGATCGATAGTACATTGATGCGACGACCGAGCGCGGACTAATAATAATCGGTCGCACGCTCGTCATCGGAACAAGTGGTTGATTCCAAATTGAACGCGTTTTGTCTAGTTAGCGTGAATGTCGCGCCAAAGTCGCCTGATAAATATACGACAATGTACGAACACGAACAGGCAGGTAGACGAAAACGTCGACGAAATATTTAGACGTGCGGCTGACCAATGATAGTTGTTGAGTTGGCTATAAGATAGATTTGTCTATAATTATGGACAAACATCCGTTGTTCTTGTATTTTGCGATACATAATTGATGTACACTGTACACGTAAACCGATTAGAAAATTAACACACAACTTGCGCGCTCAAAGGAAACGCCGCAGGTCGTTGCGGAAATCAACATTATAAAATTATCCTTTACTCGACCCGTTTTAGACGTCGAAAAAACACGCGATTCTTATAATTTCCAAGCTCGCCTATAATACACGTATATATTATTTATCTGTGTATATATAATGGTGAGAGATTAAATTCGCTTAAAAGCGTAAACCATGTTAATCTTATAACACAATAAAACGACTTTTTTCAGGTTCAACGTTACCGAAATACGAATGTAGAGTAAAACGATTTTTAACAACGAGTAGAAGATGGGGGGGGTGTATGATATAGTACGATATAGGTGCGTCCGTTAATAGACGGAGTACGCGACGAATAGACGACGTGTATGTGGGATATCAACGATTCGTCGTTGGGTATCTAATTACGAGATCCCACAGTGTTACACCGGCGAAACGTGTGTGTGTGGTATGTTTGTCGCTCCGTAGAAAAGCGTCAGAAAACAATAGTTTCCTTACAATACGCGAACCCCGCGTAATATAATATCGTTATAAAGGCTACACTTGTTGAGTAGGTAGGTGTAATAATAACGAAAATTACGCGCGATGTGGGTCACGTGACGAACCAGAAGGCGTCGGATACGGAGGAATTGTCGATCATATCTTAGCGACGGTACACACGCGCACACTGACGGTGGTTCGTTACTACGTGATCGTTATTTATTGGCAAATTCGTTGATCCCCCTCCTTTCATCCCATCCAGTAGTCGTGTATGGGTACATGCCGTTGTGTACGACGCCATCTTGTATAATTGTAGCGACGGCGGCGACGACGGCCGGGCGAAATAGTGACGATAACAACCGAACACGAACGTGTAGTATGGGTAGAGAGGAACGCGCGTGGAATACTATTATCCTTCAGGTTCGATATTGTACGGTGAACGTCCGTCGAGCGATTTTCCGCGATGGCGGCATATTCGTCGTTTTCGAAAAAATATCGTAAACGCGGCGCGCGCCACCGTGTCCGTCCCCTGTTTTCGGCGTCGTTTCGCCCGATGTCGTAGATTATTTCTCGCCCGCACTGCGCGTGTCGGAAATTGACCGTCTCCCTCCGTCCCTCCCACCGGTAGACAACCGGTTCGTTCGTCTACGCGTATAATAACCGTTTGGTACCGTCTTTGTAAAAAAAAATTATTATCGCGGTGGTTGTCGCCCGTCTATCGAGCTACGTACGTACGTATCATTCGTATATTTTCATATCGCATTTATCGCGTTATTTGTCGAGAGTATAGTAATATCAATATTACGTCGATGCGTGTGTGTCGTTTACCATTTAGCGCAATCGTGTTCCCCACGGTGGCTGACAACGCGAGAGATATATACGATTCATTTTCCCCTTTTTTTTTTTGGTTTCGTCTTACGCGCGCGTATTTGCTTCCGTACGGCGACGCGCGGAATGATTGTCGTGGTGTCTTGGTTGACGACGTTCGTCAATCCCTGCGACGGTACGCCTACGGGTCGGCTCGTTATTGTTATTGACCATCGGCCGGGCCACTCTCCTCGTCAAGTCCGTCTCCGCTTAATAACGACCACCCGAGGCGGGACATTGGCCGCGACGTACGTCGTGCGCGTTGCGTATACACCTATCTACGCGCGCGTAGCACGCTGCGCCACGCCATGTCGTATTGGCGTCGTCCGTCACACGGTTTTTTTTTAGTTTTTGTGGGTGCGGGGGGAGGGGAGAATTTGTACCCGAATTCGGGACAATTGCCAATGTCGCGAAACTTAGATTTTCGAGAACGGTGGCGCGTACCCACCGTGTTAAACGTGGACAACATTGAGACGGGGATGGATTACTCGGTTTATTGCCCAACGCGTTCGTTCAAGTGTGTTGACGACGCGTTGTCCATCGGTCGCGTTCGCTGAATAGACGAAAGTAGCACGCGGACGGGGTCTGTCGAGAGGTGTTAGTTATTACTACTACTACTACTGCTGCTGCTACTGCTACTAGTACTAGTGACATGGAGCCGGGAGTAAAGACTAAAGAAATGGTAGAAAAATCGTCCTGGTCGGTTTCTTTTGTAAGTACGCGCGGGATGAAAACTAGTTTGTGGATCCCACGCCGGCCCCAAGTCGAGGGTTGGATGCCCCGTAAGGCCGACAATAATGGGAACCGGCCGCGTCGTACGCGTATTATCCCGGCAGCTCCGGTTTCTATTCGCCTACGCGCGAAACGACGATAATTTCGACGAAATTCTATTGAAAGAAAACGCTCTTCAATAGGCCGGCCGCCCGCTAAAATCGCCGGGACGTATATAAATATAGTACCGTTACGGAATGCCCACGCGAAAATCTCGCGTCGCGTATTCGTCATTATTATTATCGTTACGCGTACGAAATGACGCCGACGGTTTACGGCAGTTACGGTGATGGAGTTGTGAGGAGGGTGAGTGTGAACGTATGAAGCGACGTCTGAAAATGGAAATACGAAGGAAATAAACGAAAGGAATAAGCAAACGCGCCGATACGTTTCGTTTTGTCGTTTACGCCACGCGACAAAAAAATCAATTTACGGTCGATAATTTAGCGTAGCCGAAGTAATTTGTACTGGCGTCAGGTGACGATCGTACGGGAATGAAAACAAAACGTAATTACCAATAAACCGAGTGCCGAGGTGATTTACGAAACGCGCTACGATCGACGTTCTCTAGACACTACACATCCAACTGCACGTATGCGGCGCGTGTCGACTTGCGTACGAGATGTAAACGAGACGACGGGTTAATAATATATCCCCGTCGTCCGCGCCGTACGGTAGCCTCATATTGGTCGACGCGCTCCGGACAATGGCAATAACGAGGTGCGTAATACGTAATAATAAACACGTAAACGGACCGAAATGAACGGAAAACAATGGGTTTTATACGTACGGGGGTGTTAAGAACCACCGATGTAGGAAAAACAAAGCGTGCTCGACAGAGGTGTTTGAATATTACGTTTATTATTATTATTATTATTATTACGGCAGGTGACGACGGTTTATGTTTTATTGTGTGTACCCGCGATATTGGACTTATTCTCGTAATTATTAGACGCGTTTTCGGGAAAACAAAAAACCTAACCTGCCCCTCGTCCTCGTGCGCCTCGCCCCGTACGCGCTGTCCACGTTGATGATTAGACATGGACTACCGGGTGTGCGCCGTTCACACGTTCGTCGTTGCGTGGTTGTATATACATACGTTATTTATGTGGGATTTGAAAAGGCATATACAACACACGCGAACATATATCTATAGGCGTGTATTATGCGCGTTACGGAGGACAGATGCACGCAGCAACACAAAACGCGTCATGACTAATCGCCGGCGAAACGACGGCATTTTTTTCTGGATAAAATATCGTTAAATACCTCCGCGATTATTATTATTATCGTGAACACGGGCGTATTGTGGCGACGAGACCTTATATATATATAGACAGATTTTTCTCGTTAAAAAGGCATTAATATATTTCGAGAGAAGCGGAAAAAAGAAACGCCCGCGTTTTCAACGCGCGCACGTTACGACGTCATTTCCACGCTCATTATATCAACAACCACGAAACTTTATAACACCCCTCCCCCGATGCTCCACGGTCCGTTCGAAACGCACACCTGCGCGGGAAAGGGCGACCGGTCGCCGTCCTGTCCCCTTGCGGACCGACCGCAGCTGCGAGCCGCCACCGCGACGTCGTCGTCTGGAACGTGCGAAAAACCGTTCCGCCGATTCGGCGGATTCGATCTACGGACGAAGTCGTTTTCTTTTATTCGCATACGTTCCGTGCGCCGTACCGCGTGTTATTGTAAGTGCCCGCGATTTGTTCGCGCATACGGAATTCGATTAAACAATATATGATTTATACGTATAGAAATATGACACCTATCGAGGAGGCACGGAAGATAATAAACGCGTGACGCGTCCAAGGAACAAAATATTTCGGCTGAAATCGACTAACTATGGCTTTTTAATATTGTTGTGCGTAGGAATATGAATGTTTAGTCTTCCGACGTTATCATATCGTAAGGAATAACGACGAAACGTACGTCGCGCGCGCATGTAACAATAAAACGATAAGACCGTAACGGGGCTTCTCTCGGCGTTGACTGTGTGTTAACCGTAAATTGTGCACGTTACTCGAGGAAAATCGCGTTTACGTTTGGTTTATGTGCAAGGGGCCGAACCCAAAAACCGTAAATAAAAACAAAATTAAGCGATATTTTTTCCGTGTGAATTATCCGGCAACGAGCTATCCGAACAAAGAAACTGTACCGTATACACGCGCGTATACGTATTTCGGATTTGGTGAACGACGGTCGTCGTAGTAGCGTGCCCTTTGGATGGGAATGACACGTCTAAAAACTTTATGACTATTCCGTAATAGTTACATTACATTTTTTCTTTTCCTAACGCGCACTTTGTTCTCGAAACGATCGGTAATTATGAAAATAATTGCTCGTAAGGAACGCGCGCGTCCATCGGGGACGGATAATTATGATAATAACAGATAACGCGAGAAAAAATTTCGGATAAACCGGACGTCGTTTCTTAATACGTTTTCCGATGTCGTCATTTCGCGGATTTGTACAATAGAAGAAGAATTATTTCACGACCATTGCACGAAATAACGCGCGACAATTCGGCGGCCAATTATTATGCTGATCCTCCTCGGTATTTGTTTACACGGTTGTTACGCTTTTCGTATGTTATCGTAACGAGAGTCGAACAACGGCGCCCAAAATGTACTACGTACACGTGTTTATCGAACCGATAACGACGACCGCAACGGGCCCGACGAATACAGCGGTCCGATGTCCTATGATTCCAGTAACAACAGTAACGGCTTTGTAAGACGAAATAATTACCGGTCGACCACTAGTCCTCACATTTACCACGGTGATTTTTGTTAAAAAAAAATGTATTTCCGTTTTGTGGTTACATTTCTTGTTGTTTCTCCCTCGACTACAACCGCGTTTCCTGGCGGTCGACCGGAACAAAGACCAACGACTGCAGTTCGTTTAGGCCGTCGTACGATTAGGTTTTCGCCACGTTATAACGTCGAACAGCCGCTCGGTCGGTTGCTTCAGGGGTTGCGGCTAGCATCAGAAATGTCCAATCGAGCGCTCGGTTACTATTTTTTGTATACATTTTTGCGGATCGACGTATAATTAAAGCGCCATTACACCGACGCTCGTGAACATACCCGTATGTATATATATATATATATATATAAATACACCCAACACCCAAGTAGAAATCGGTCGATCAAAAAAAAAATTATATCTATTTGTTATATCGGAAACATGTGAAATTGCACGTTCGCCGTTATAATAATTACGGTGTTATTTTGACGTAGGGTTTCGGTTGTCTAGAATTTCTGGGCAAAATCACCGGCGTGTATAATTTGAACAAATAACTCGTCCCTTTTCGTTTTTTTTTTTTTTTTGACGTTCGCGTTTGAGAATATCGTTCCCGACCACCGACACCACTCGTCCACCGCCACCTCCTCTTTCATCGACGGATCGATTGCCGACGACTTATCTGCCGATCGGACCGTTTCGCGTCACGGACCTTCGTGTCCGTAATATATTTATCGGATACCACGCGAGAGTTCATGTTGGCCGGGCGGGGACAATCGACAAGTCCCAGATAACACACGCACCGACCAATCGAGAATACGAATATCAGAAACGCCGTAAAGAATTGTATAATTCGCGATTAAACGCGTATTTATATTATATTCGACGCCGGACCGTTTCTATTATTGAAATCGTCGCATGTCGGCGGCGTAATTATCATTCGCGTTCGTAAAAACGAAAAACGAAAATGTGATTAGCGTCGAACGCTTAATTAGTTTCCAACTAGTTTTTAATTATATTTGTTGATTCGATTTTTCCATAAAATTTTTTTTTAATTTATCTACGCGTATCTTATTAATTTTATTACGATATATTACCCACTTACGTATTTTATATCGACGTTTTACAGTTATTATATATTTATACGTCGGTTTAAATTATTTTTGTAGAACCTCTTCATTCGAAATACTGCGAAAATCGTCCGACTAGCGGGCAATAAAATCGTTTCCCATCGTTTTAGTCATCGCGCCTTGTTAATGCAAAAACGATATACTACACGCGCCTGCGTTTTGAAAGCCACGGACGTTCGCGTTAAACACGATAATCGTTTGTTAACGTTCGGAATATTCGGCGATCGAGTTTCTTCCAACGTTCAGTCGTTAAAGTTGTTTCCTGCACCGCGTCAGCTATTTCAGCGACAACAACGCGAGTAATAGAACGTTAGGCAATAATTGGAGCGAACAAGTTGCTAAACCCTATTGTAGACGCGACGGATAACGTAAAAGGGGGCGCCATTAGGTTTTCCGACGACAATTATGACGAAAGACGAACGTCGTCCGTCCGCCGTCGCGGAACCGATCTATAAGCGAACGGAATTGAACTCTAGTCATATCGTACGCGCCTCTTCCCCCCCTCCCACCATCGCCGTTTGTTTTACTATAATATTTTATAAACGTTATCGTCTCGTGTACCTATACCTAACGCCGCG
Source organism: Geopemphigus sp. TES_GeoC_2020 (assembly GCA_025469175.1). NCBI lineage: Eukaryota > Metazoa > Arthropoda > Insecta > Hemiptera > Aphididae > Geopemphigus > Geopemphigus sp. TES_GeoC_2020. Next base: position 25,187 of record JAIPRN010002099.1, on the reverse strand, counting down.
TTTCCCGTTCAAGACACCGTTTCGGTGATAATGTTTTATTCAAAATAATGCTTGGGGCATAAATCGTGGACAATATCTGGTCGACGTCGACCGATTGAATTTGAGTACACACAACTCGGCATCCGACCAAAGACGATTTCGTTTAGAAATAACGTATAATAATTATTTACGGACGGGAGCAAAACGCCAGACTTCGTGAAACTTTTTATACGGTGGTTTTCATTGCTACGGAAAACCGGTAAAACCGTAGCGCTATAGCGTCCAGATACAGGTAAATTCGTGACGAAAATTAGAGGTTTCGACCGCCTCCTCCCCAATTTTTTTACCGTAAATTTACTGTTAACACTAATAGCTTGTATTTTGTATTGTATTGTGGACGAATACTACGGTATTCGTTATTTATTTAAAACGAAATTTATCATCTAAATTTAATTAAGATTCAATTTAATTTATGAATTAATATTTGTTAAATGGAATTGTCTCGATAAATTTTTAATTGTTCCGAGTTTTTTACGAAAACACCGTCGTCAAACACGAAATTGCCGGCGGAACGCTCGTAAAACTATTCTATAAACAATATGACGTATTTCATAGTCGAACGCGTATAACACGTTGTACGCGTCTGTTTAGATTCTGAGCAAAGCGAAGAATGTCTTGTCATTCGGGTAAACAATTGTCACTAATTGGTATGTCATTTGACTCGGTTTTTTGTATTTTCCGAGAGTCTTCTTAAGCGGGCGGAAAAACTACCAAAGAATGACAATAAAAAATAAATTGTCCGGCTCGTTATACGATTTGAATCGAACGAAAGTTTTTGAGCCAGACAAAGCGTCTAATAAATGTCGATAATTTCCGGTATTTTACGTTTAAATACTTATAAAATATTACAATTTAGGAATCGAGGGGTTGGTAGTTTAATATAAGTCGTAGCGTACGTTTATCGTAACAAAAACCGTTAATCACGATATTATTTGTCTAGGCGTTTCGGTTCAGATTTCGTGTAAATTTGACAATTTTATCGGAAAAAGACGATTTTTTCGAAAATTCTTACTGGGTCGGGCAATTTTTGTATTTGACGATTGGAAATAATAGAACGTCACGTTTACGGGATACGTTTCATATACATTTCGAAATTCGCGAAAATCGAAAACACAAAACGTTATAGCGTTTTGCGTGTCGCGTTGTCGATTTTAGGGGTTAATCGTTTAACGGTCTCGTACAAACGAATTGATTAAAACGAAATGGAGCCGAGCCGTAATGACCGTAATCGAAATAGTTTACCGAATACTACGAAATGTCCGGCTAACTTTATATGGTGTACGGTCGTTCAATAATTTCGAACGAACGAGTCGTCGGTTCGCCTCGCGTATTATTTTTTTGATTTATGGACGGCGCGTCGTGTAATTCGACAACGACGCGTGTGGGTGGGGAAAGGGCGTTCGTTGCGACGACAAAAACGCGTACGAGAATGAAACACGCGTAACGAGCGCAAGACCTATTGTATGTGTAGACGGTCGGCGGCGAAAATCGATACGATTCCGCCACGTACAGCCCAGAGATGGGCTCGGATAACCGACGGAATCAATTAAAAATCTACACGCTGCGCCGACGTTTACAATTTACTCGCGTCGTCGGCGGACGTCTGTTTAAATATCGTCGTCTCGATCTATATAGGTAACGTTTCTCTTGTGACCAACCGCCGCCGTCTCGCACCTGCTCAACGATGTAACACGCACGCACACCCGAAAGCTGCACGACATACGCCGCGAGTCGTCGTATGCGTCCTTAGTCGTGTTTTACGTTTGGGTGTTTATGTGTGTATGTGTGTTAAGTGAAGTTTTTCGTTTCACGCGCTCGCTTACGCGTAGCTATTCGTATTCAAATTTTACAATGAACGGGCAACGAAAATATTTGTCAACGACACCTCAACAGTCGCGGTCGACCACGAATTTTTCACGTACATAACTGGCCTGGGAGCCCATCGATCATCTTCCGTCCGTCCGTCGCTGTCTTCCGCTCGGTGTGAATGAACGTTAGCCGCGCCGCGGTGCGTGTGCGTGTGATTTATTTCCATATAAAGCACCGTCGTGCTCGTTTTATTCTTTGTTTTTTTTTTTGTTTCGCCGCCTATTCACAATATATAATAATAATAATAATAATAATAACGATAATAATGACGATAGTGATATTTGTCGCGGTTTAGTTTTTGCCCTCGTCGCGCGTGTCTCCTGGCGACGGCAATCTAAACTCGACAATTTTACCACTCGCGGTCCAGTCGTGCCAGTCAGATGGTACGATTATTATTATACGTCGAGTACGCGTGGGACAGGCATCGAAGACGATGTTATATCGTTATTACCGAGTTGTTCTAATAAACGTTTCGGATCGATATGTGGTCCGCGGACCACTTGATCCGGCCCGTTGCGTAGACGTCATGTCGTCGTCGAAGACGGATTGACGGATGGACGGACGGACAGCGGCCAGGACTTTGCGAAGTTCACCGCGCGACTCCGTTCCGGGACGACGTCCCGCTACGACGGAAACGAATTGAGTCGAGACGTTTTTCCTTCGTCGTCCGTCCGCTTCCACTTGTCACGGTCTGTGTATATACCCGCCCGCCCGGTGTCGACGGCGATATCCAAACTCCGTAACGCGCACGCGCGCGCGGACCATTAAGTCCCGTTAAATTTCTTCGTGATATATTATTATTATCTTCTCGTCGTCGATCACCATCGTACCGTCGTACCCGCTGTACGTGTATGTATGTGTGTGTGTGTGTGGGGGGGGGATATCCACGATTGATTTCGGCGGGGGTTACCTCACCGATATTTTTTCGTTGAAACAAGACGACGAGGCACACACGGACACGTAGACGTGGTCCGATATAATAATAATAATAATAATACGATCGGAGCACCGATCGTGTCGTATATACCGCGCCGAAAAAACCGACGACGTTTTCGCCTTTATTACGCTGTGTACGTTTCGGCGGTATCGTGTATAACAATCGAGCGGATTCGGCGCACGTTTTCGGCCGCGCGTATAGTAGAAATTGTTCGTGAATGACGATATTTTCCGCGAACCGCCCGATGCCGCCGCCGCACGCGTCGATTTTCGACCACCACGACGACATTATACGGCCCGTACCGACGATACATATATATATAAATATAAAGTATTGTAGTATATTATATATATATAAAGTCGATGATGTTATCACGAACCAGTGAACCGTAGTCGGCGGTGTTTACCACATCTACAAAACGCGATGTACGTTCGATATAAATTCGATTAATTAATAATCGGGTCGTTGATTATTGAACGCCGCGTATACCGTGACTAGCGTTAATAGAAAACGTCTCGAATTTACGTAGCGATTACCGTGCGGAGTGTAGGGTGATTATTTCGGACGTTTTATATATAGTCTCCATCCTATCCCCTCCCCGGCACCGAAATCGACGGTTACATTGCCATTTTGTGACCGAACGTATACGGTGTGTCCGGACCGATCGTTTTCGCCGACCGCGGTAAAACGGCGATTATATCGTGACCCAATTTTTCCTCTCCGACCGAATCGAAGAACAAACTATGTCGCTACCCCTTATCGTTACTAATAACGCGCGTTACGATCGTCGGCAGTGCCGTTTTTCGTTCGCGCGATATATTCTATTACGGCGGTACGTCGGCGGCGCACGGATACCGCGGGGCGACGAAAATGCCGCGATCGCCGTTATTATATTAATAGAATGATTTCTACAGTTGTCGCTAGCTCGCGCGTATAAACGTAACGTACACGCGCTCGAGTTATTGTTTTCAATCCGTACGGGCGCGGCAAAAGCATAAACTCGATACAGACGTTTTTCTACGTCCGATGGCGCGGCGTCATTGTCGTCGGGTGTATTCGAAATACTCGTGAAAATATTAACCGTCTCGTCGTATTCGCAATCTGTGTTCGTTCGTCCGTCGTGAGCCGTACGAGAGAACGCATGTTTCGCGATCGAACGAAAAAAGTTACGTCGCCAAGCGTCACGAAACACCCCATACACGTTCGAACCGAACAACGCGTTTCGTCGTATTGTCTATTATTTGATCATCATCCGGCGGTGTGCGTATCGAAATCGTTATTGTCGACGGCCGTTTTCCGTCACTTTGCATCGACGCGTCCGAGCGGTATTCGTGATGTACACGTGTTTCGAACGCGGATTAAACGTTCGGTATAGCAGACATTTATTGAGCAATATACGTATACACCAATCGAGGAGTGTTCTTTTTTTTTAATACCTACTGCGTGTGTATACATTTAAAAAACGATGTTAAAACAACCAAAAAAATGACGTCGGTTTTGTATAAAAATTAATTAGCGATCGGGTCGTATAACGAAATAAGATAATTACTTTAGTCGTAGCTATCTAATTAAAATTTTCGAATCGAGCTCAAGTTAAAAATGGTTAATAACTTATATATATATATATAAGGCGTATACCTAATAAACACCAAAACCAGATCGATTTATTCGCGCTTAATTACGTAAAAAAATAAATATACAAATTTATTCCTAACGACCGTGGCGACTGTAAACGTGTTCGATATTAATATCGAATAACGAATTCCGTTCTTGATCGCTCCCAGTTGTAACTTTTTTTTTTCTTATCCGAAATAAATATCTCCCGCGAACGACTCGCGTAAAATTTGTAGAAAAAAATTCCAGTTTATACGAAAAACTAATTATGAAATGTAGTTTCTGGGCCGGTATAAATCGATTCCGAAACTGATTATTAGCTATACGCTCGTTAAAACTCACCGTCGCCGTATTTATTTATAGAAGGAACGTATTTTATTTCTTAAAAAATAAAACAATACCATAGGTTCTCTAAAAAAATTCGTATCAACGTCTGCAAGTACGTAAATACAACGAACATACGTGTTTCGTACTTGTGCGCGTATAGAAAATTAACGCTAGTACGTGAAAAACGTTCGGTGGTTAAACATTGTTGTAATACGGTATACGTTTAAACGGAAACCGAAATTGTTTATCCTAGTGTTCGATAGCGCCAAGCGTTTATAAATTACGTACGAAAAATATTAGTTATCGAATAATTAGGCAAGTACGGGAAGGATATTAATTAACGACGCCCGTAAAACCATAAAAGTTACGTTTTACGACGAAAACCGCGTGTTTGCGATGTAGGAAATGATTGTGGCTCTCGGACGTATAAAACGTAGAACTAATTGGATAAATTGCCGAAGCGTGTTTAAAACGTTTTTACGGATTTATGCGAAAATTAATTCGTTTTTCAATAGTGTAAATCGTATACGAATTACTACATTTCGTCTTGTAACGGTACCATTTTCGATATTTTAGGATCTATATATATATATATACACACTCGCACACACGAGAATTAAGGTTTCCACCGGTAGTACGACGTTTGTGCGCCATTCGAATTGCTTAAGTTCTTGATGAAAGCTGCCGATCGGCCGATTATTTTTTCCGTATTATTTTCGCATACACTTACGCGTTTTCGATAATTCAATAATCGCCTTCGTTTCTCCGATCCACTGGGCCGTCATTGCCTTCGTTCCGCCAATCGAAAATCAACACCCATTTGTCGCGATAAACCACGACGGGCGAGTGATGACCGTCGGGGAATATGAAAATGCGTCTTAGATTTATAGCTAAATATTTGTCCGTCCCTGGTACTTCATATCACGAACAATAGGCGTACACGTTATCCGTCGACAACATTCATTTTAACCGACAAACGGAAAACAAAATAATTTTTCCTCGGCCAAATGTACCGAAAACGATTACATCGAAATTCGAGTAATTTTTCTTTTTTAAAAATACGAGTGTCAATTCCTCCGATACCGTTTAATATACGTATTTCTCGCGTTATATTTAAAATATATTCAGCGCTATACGTTGCGTTAATGTTTTATTATCGCGTTTCGTATATTTTTTTAATGGATTATGTATATAACCACCCGGTCGGTTCGAAAATATTGCCTATTTTATAATATGCTCTCTCAGTACTCAATTTTGATTTTCTTACTCTCCCTATGTAGTAAACAATAATAATAATAATAATAATAATAATAATAATAACAATAGTAATACTAGTAATAATAATTATGTATGTCCTGAGACGAAGAAGGGCATAAGAATTTGTCGTCGTTATTTTACGAGTGACCTTTTAACGAGGAACCGCGGTCCGATTGTGTGTATATATATATATACATACATAATAAACGGGAAGGTAAAAGAAGAAAGAAGACGAAAGGTAAAAAGAAATTGTCCCGGAATTTAATGGCGGAGTCGTTATACAATGCGGGAAACTTAATGTTTCGGGTCGGCGATTTGTACTCAGGACGAAAACACACGGGTTGACCGTTAACGAGAACACTAACGTCTCGGTCGAAGGGACCGTTTTATAACGACCGTTAATTGGTAACCCGGCGTCGTGTAAAAGTACACCGGGTGGATAAACTCGTGTTCTCGTGGTCGCGCGAGGACATTATTTCCAGTGCGGCTGCGGCCGAGAGCGTAATATACCATAACATAAATACGTACAAATACACGAGCGTTCCTGTGTGTGTGGATACGTTAGTAATGACGAACGGCAGCGATATGCCGCGCTCTATCCGTTCATATATTATACATACGCGCAGAGAGAACAGCTCTAATAAATTGTATAATAACATATAGATCGTAAATTGTCGCAAAGTTAGCGTATCGATCGTTATATTATTATACACTAATGAGTATTTTTATTGTTGGCCATACTATACGTTAAATATATACACATTATACGTACGATCGGAAAGGACGTAGAATTCGCGAAAATGTCTAAACCGTTCGTATTTTTATATGTATAGGCGGATTTGTAATTGTTTACGATGCAACGCTTCGTGCGCAACCAGGGGCGTACTCATTAGGGGGGGAGTAGATAATCCTCCTCCCCCGAAAATGTTTAGGAAAAATTAATTTCTTACGGGACGTATATTTGTAGTCAATAATAACGAAAAACTAAAATATTTTTATACTTCAATATACGTTATAATATAACGTGTTCGTTCATAATCTACGACAATTTATAACGTGTCTCGTTTGTTAAGGGTCGTCCGATTTATTTATTTAAAAATTAAACCACCCCGAAATTCAGGTCAATGTACGCTACTGTGCGCAACAATTTTCATAGAGACACGTATTCGATTGTTATCTAGAAAGCTGCGGAATAAATAACGGATGTGGTGGACGCGGTAAGCTACGATTTGTGTTCTATTTGTCGTGTGAAAATGGAACGCGAAATTTCTCGTGGAATATCGGATTAACCGTAGGTTAGGGTGTTGTAGGGGATTTTTTACCAGTCGTTCGATATACACACGCCATTTTTATTTCATTTGCCGCGTCGCAACTTGGTAGTTCGTTGGTTTATCGAATTTCGTAAAAGACGGACATTTTTTTGAATAAAACCTCTTTTATCGTTTTATTCGTACAATAAAAATTCTCGTCCGGAGGAATAACCGCGTTTTATATTCGATTAATGGTACGAATTATGCCCCGTAAAGTTTCCGACGTTTTAAAATGCACGCGGTGAATAAGGTTTCGAGTACATCGTACCGCACTCTCTCGTTTTTTCATTTATCGGGTTTTTTCGTAGTTCGTTTATATTACAACGTACGTTTATGCGCACATTTGCGCGGACGCGACGAAATCCGAGAACCTATTGGAACGACGAATGAAGGAACCATATACATTTCTCTCTTTCGTTAATCGAGCACGTTCGGCCGATTTTCGAAACGAATTCGCACCCCTCTCGCATTATTACGCGTATTATACGATATATGAAGTAATGAACCCAACCGACGTGACGCGGTCGACGACGACGAGTAGTAGTAGTAGCAGCAACAACAACAACAATAACGATATCCAGCGCGGGACCCGAGGCCGTTAGTGGACGATTATCATTAGTTCACCGCAGTCGTCGTGGTCGTCGTCCAAATAGCGTTTAAAAAACGTTGTTACGCGATGGTGGCGGCGGCGTCTGCGGAGGAAACAACGTCGTACTGCTGCGTGCGCGCGTGGCCGAAGACGGATCGCCGACATTCAAAATCATTATTACCTCCGACCCGCGGGGCCATGTCGGGTCCGGCGGTGCTCATTATATATCCGTCGTTCAAGGTCGTGTGTCGACGCATACACTTAGATGTCCGTGTGTGTGTGTGTGTGTGTGTGTACGTAGTACGCGTTATTATAATATATGTTTTCGTATAGGCGTATTATTATTACGTTGCGTCCCGCCGGGATTTACCGTTTGTCCTTTGACCTTCCCGACGTTTTTTGTTGCGTTCAACAAGACTCGGCCCGGCGATCCCGTGATTTTCAACCGTTCCGAATCATTTCGAGGACGATCCTTCTACCCGAAGAAAACTCCATCCCGGGCGATTTCGTGTGTTACGCACGTGTGTATTATTGTCACCGTCAATTGTAAAATACCAAACACGGGCGGACGCCACGCTCGTCCTTTTAGGACAATGTGTTTCGTTTAACATATCGTATTATTCCGCACCCGTTACGATTCACACGATTTCGTTCGTATCGTGTATATACATGCATATATATATTCAGGAATTCGATCTACGCGGATCATATTATTCGTGTTACGAACGCGATCGTTTCGTATTTTACGCGCCGTTCGATCCGCCGTTAATCGTTTTACCATATTTTTTGAGTTTACGTTTTATCCGGACGCTCATTTGCATAACTCATTATTCGATAACGTTTAAGCATACTCGTTTGGACATTGATAACGGGCAATGGAGATAAACCGCGCGAGATAAACGTCGGTTGGCACAAGTCCACCAGTGTTTTACAACTTTTTCTATAATCGAGCACCGGCTTCACGCGCGCGCGTACCGTATATTTTATTCCGATCGAAACCCGATAAACGATATCGATTTGGTTTTCGCGTTGACTAAATGTGTCCACCGACTACTTTTGAATATTTCTGCAAAATACACAGTCGCCTGCTAATTATTCCCCGTTATCGACACCCTGTTCGTTATCTTCATTTCTTCGTCGTCCCACGAATACGTTACCGTCTCGTTTATTCGTGGACATCCCCAACTAATCTAGTTCGCGTAAGAGAAAAAAACACACACGTTATCCTGTCCGGGGCTACACTCGCGCGCGATTCGTTATTTTCGGCTCCCCGCTCTCGTGAAGAGCGCACGTAATAAGCATGCTTTCGTTTATGCGTAGTTCGAAAAACTTCGTCATAGCCGAGCGACGGTAATAAAGACGGTAATAATAATAATACGAAGAAGAACAAGAGAGTGCACGCTCGAGAGGAGGAAAAAAATACTTGTCGGGACATTTGAATACAAACACTTTTCTTCTGCCCATACAATGATTCGTGCGCCCGCGCGCGTGTGTGTGTGTGCGCGTGCGCGCGAGACGTATGCACAAAAGCGACTATAATAGTAAAGAAATACGTTGCGGTGGCGGGTGGCACTCGGTGAACTGATTAACATTTAAAATCGTTTTTTATACGCGCGTTGTATTGCGCCAGGGGGACACCATACCGTGTGGTGTATACGACCGTGTTGTTTCGTCTTCACAAATATTTATAGATATCGTTCACGACTGTACCACCGGAGGACGATCTCGTCCGCTATTTGTGCGCGTGTATGCAACGCGTATGGAACGATCACGGTGAGAAGACGACGACTACAATAAATCGTTTTCTAGTGTAAAACGAATGAAATAACAACAATGCTTCCTATATTTATTCACTTTACCCCCCCCCCTGTTAACTCTTCGACGAAGTTGTACATTTTTCAGCCGTTTTCTTAACCCTTCCGTTCGTTTCGCCATTTCGTCGTCGTTGTTTTTTCGTTTTACATGATTACGCGTCTCTCGTGCCGTTTCCGTCTAAAGTCGTCTTAACAAATTTTGAGGCACATGTCTCTCTTGCTCTTTCTCAAGCGTAGATACGCTTGCGCTCGCGCGCGTACCGTGAGACGATACGCCGTTGTTGGTGCGGTGACTCATAACTTCTTTGAGGTATAATGTGTGTGTTTATATATAAATACATATTATAACGATAAATATTACCGGGATCCTAGTCTGTGTGGATCAGTCGGGAAACTGGTTCGAGTTTGTTGGTTTTTGTGTGTTGGTTGGCCTTCCGAAGCGCTATCACAGTTGATCGGACATCGCGACGACGAGACCCAGTCCCGTTGTGGACGAAACGTGTTATAAAAAAAAAAAAAATGAAAAACACGAAAAACAAAATTTAAACGATGACAAAAAAATACCGTGTTATCCCAGCGGTACCTTCAAAACGAATACAGCGTACAGGAATACACATATTTTCGTTTTAACTTACGTTCCGGATTGATTTGTATTTTCTCGTTTTCGTTTCGCGTAGTCGCTTATTATTTCCCGCCATTATTTGTTACACACGGCTGGTAATCTCGTTGCGCGCGTTTCATTCTCCGCACGTATGTGAATAAACAAAAACGTGTAAAATAATATTTTACGTTCTCCAATGAGTAATGGTGTCGTTAAAACTATTATTAAAAAAAAGAATTGACCCTTTTCGCAACCGAGTTAATACAATAGCGAATATACAATGGTTTATTATAGTCTTTCCCTCTGAGTTTATAATTTCGTTATTAAGGCGTATCGTAAACGTATATTTAAAAAAATAAAAACTACGAATACACATTGTCCGTTTGTGTTTATACATAAACGTCAAATTAATATTTGTAATATATGGATATATATATATGTATATAGAACAATACGCGTTCGTAAGTTTCATTTTACGGATTTTCTATCGTAAACGAACGGCGATATTAACGTTTTATTTTTACGTTGTTTTTATAACGATTATTATTCGTTCAAATCAAACGGAATTACAAACGTAAACGGACAATAATTCGGATACGTACGCGTCGGCGTTTAAAGTCGGGCGATTGGATCGAAAGTTATTTATACAAGCACCGCTAGAAATAGAAAATAACGCGAGATCGTACGAAAAACGTTCGAACTTTCCTATAGCGGTATGTTCCGTTCAAACATCGAAATTAACTGCCCGGGTATGATTTCTTACAAACGACCGTCGTTCGGGCTACGAAGGGAAAAAATAATAATAACCGATATACCAATAATAATAGTTGTGTTGTTAAAGACCATTGTCACGGTGATATCAAGATACCCTTTTAACAATAACGAAAGTAATAAAAGGAATCTAAACGTGCCCGTGGTCTTACGTTACCGCCAAATCTATTGTTGAGTATTACCGGAAAAAGTATATATTATATTTATATATATTGTTGTTTAGTATTCGACGTATCGACCGATGGGTCAATATTCACCGTTATTCCAAATAAACGAAAAAAAAAACGCACGAAAATACCACCTGTGGTGGCACGTTTGGTAGGTATTTTGAAGCCACGTTTACGTGTAATACGCGTACGTAGAACACTACCGAAAACGGTAACTATGTTAATCGCGCGGAACGGATTTGATTGGTACACCAGCGTTACGATTATTTGTCTCGTAAACGGACAACGTAAACGCGAGCGGAAATATTGTAAATACGGCGTGGCGGAATCGAACGGATTTAAATTGCCGACAATGATTATTATTACGTCGCGTTGTTGGCGGTCGAGGACGACGGACGGGGCGCTCTACTAGACAGACGATTTATCGCGGCCGTTTGGATTCGTGAGCAACGCGATGGACGGAGAAGAAAGGCCCCCGAGAGTGAGAGCGAATAAATTAACGTTTCGCGCGACCTGTTGTCGGGTTTCCATTGTGTACGGTGGCCGGCGGAGATAGGTTATGAATCGGGAAGCCGTCGGACGGGACGCGGGTGCGGGGAACCGCCGAAAGCGCGTCGCGAACGAGACGAGACGACGGGTCACGGTGTGTGACGGGAGGGGGAGGGTACTGCGTCGGAGTGCAGAAATCCGCTGGCCGCCGTGCCGACCGCGATCTCTCGCGCTTAAACCCCGTCGTCCGTGTCCGTTCCTGGATATCGTTATAAAACCCGTTGTGCCGTCGAACGGACACAATACATTATATTACTACTACTACTACTCGAACCGTCGACAAGTGCGTTATCGTCGTGGCCCGTTTGTCTTTACCGTTTACCTAACGCGCCCTGTATACACATTTTACGCCACGTACGGCGGGTGTATGTATACATATATATATATAATTAATACGGTCGACGTCTGCACGTGTACACGTAATCCGAACACACACACATACACACGAACGAACGAGAGTATATAGCGTTCGTGCCGCCGCTGTTGGCGTTATTTATGTCGCGGGATTGTCTATTAAAACGGCCGGGAAATTTGTTGCAGAGATTCGCATCTGTTTTCCCTTCTCCGCGTATCTTCTCTCCTCCCTCTGTTATTCCCGTATAAGCGAATACACACACACACACACACACACACACACACACACACTTGTTCGCGCGCGTGGATATACTTTACTGTACAGCCACCGCGAGTACACTTATATATACATACACGTACGTATTATTCGTTACCGCGCGTTCTACTATATTATATTCCGTTCAACCGGTAGGGGGGTGGTATGGAGACACACTGAGGTATACACGTTGTGTCGTCGGCCGGCACGAATTGTATATAGCCGGTCTTCGAAAGACCCACCTCGTAAAAGCGTACGCGATTCGTATAATTTGCCGCCGCCGCGTTTAAACGCTCGCGCAACGGGTCTTTTTCTCAATCGTTCTTAGTCCGGCGACGCGTTCCATCCGGAGTTGACGTCGCCCGATATATCCGGCTTGCGTTGTATCCATCCCCCTCCTCTCCCCACGATCGTCGTTCGTGTACGGTATCGTTGCGCTGCACAACCGTCGTCCGTTTATGTTTTATTATTCGTGTTGTCGTTGCGACGCGGTCGGTGCCGCGTGTACGTATGTAGATATATACGTACGTGTACCCGTCGGGCGACTGTGGACGGAAGTTGACGAAAGTGTCACGGAACACCGACGAGACGGAACGGAAATGTCGCGCCGGACGTAATTTTTTTTCTCCCCCTATGCGCCTGTTGGCCAACAAAAGAGAAATCGGTAACGGCGGCCCGCCGTAAAAGTTCGCCGCGGAAAAAAGTGAAAATACGTTATTACGCGTCCGGAGCGAAACCGGCGGCGGCGGTGTAGAAGTGTACGCGAACGAGTCGCCGTCGTCGCGTGGTAAAGACGTACAAATAATACGACTTACTCGGTGTACTCCGAATGGTCGGAGGTCCGTGCGGAGGAATAGCGGAGCGCGTAAACTAATAACGATATCGTTGTCCGGTGGGCTCGTCCCGGAGCGTAACATATTCGTCGGGTTTATTTTCCGACTTTCATTTTTCAACGGCCGACGACGGAGCGATTAAAACGTGAACACCGGCCCGTGTCTATGGCGTTCCGGAAAAATACGCGCGTTTTACGACTCTTCTGTATAAACAAGAGATATATACACCGGCGAACGCGTGGACGCTGTTCGGCGCGATTCATTCTCATTTACGTACACGATACGGTAACGTATCGGACTACGCGCGTGTGTACAGTTTTTACTACCGAATACGCGTACATTAATCGGGAGATATCGTTATCGGAGAAGAATACGATATCGAAATAAAATTCGCGGCACTTAATCACCGGCGGCCCGCCGCTTTTTTTTTTTTTTTTATTTATTTCGTCGTATTTATTCGTTTTTTATCCTCCTCCCTCCCGACCGAACTGCCCGCCTCTCGTCGAAACCAAACCGGCGGATGAAAAAAACAACGTAGCCGGCTTTCTTGTACGTGCGCGTATAAATTACGCTACATGACATCCGACGTCACCTTTTCACATTGCCGTATACCGTGCGTGTATAAGCGATCTCGCGCGCGCTGGCGGCGTAACATCGCCGTGTTTTTATCTCGTTATCAGCGGCTCCGCGCGTTTCGCTGTGGCCGTTAATCTTAGAATTCGAAAAATGTAGTTATAATTTTTTCCCCGACGTAATTTTAATCACACGTACGTACGTACCCGCGCGTTTATTTCCCTCAGAAAAATGTGCCCGGCTTTGCGCGATGTCTATCACGCCGCGCTGGCCGGCCGTCTGGACGTTTAATAAAAATAAAAAAAAATAATCGTTTTTTGTTTCTCCTTTCGTGTCGACCTCGGCTTTTGTATGTCGGACATCGCGTGGTTTCGAGAATCAATTTTCCCAAAACGTCCACGACGGAGAATATGATTTCGAGACCGACTCTTTACTTGCCCCCGTACACCGTTGTACGCACCCATGCGGTCGCGTTTTCGATCGCGCGATATTTCCAGAGCGCCTCCGCGCCCAGAACGACGGACCGACGGGAACAAATTTACATTCAATGTAACGCTACGCGACCATGACTGCTACTCGGTTCGCTTTCCGCAAACTCCGGCGGCGCGCCCATGATCTCGTACCGCCACGAAACGGCCGTTTTTTTTATCCCATTCCCGTACACGTTGCATAGTGGCATGTTTACATGTGTTAAAGACGGTTCAATAGTTGTGCTGCCGTACGTGGCCACCGGGCCGATTGTCCGCCGTTTGATGTGTACGGCGAACGCGCGCGCGACGCGTAAAAATCACCCGCCGACACGGAATTCGTGAGATTCTTTTCGCCTTCTATTTACAACGGAAAATGCGCGTGTTGTTGGCGGCGGTACGACAAGCGCGCGCTGTCCGCGGATCAAAGATGCCGCGCGTTTTTTTTTTCTACGAACTAAATTCGTCGCGTCGTTCGTAACGTTCTAGACGGCAATTTGGTTTCGAAATTCGATCCAAAAACCTATCCGTGTCGTACCGCGCGTGCCAAAGGTGTGTGTATATGCACTATGCCAATCGTAAACTCGGTACCGTATATTATACAACCCTCGTAAGAAGTCGGGAATTAACGTGTACACCGATTCGCACACGTGGACACGTTATTTTTCGAACGCGTTGAAAATCACTGTCGACGTTCGAGAATTACGTTTTGTTATTCCGCTCGCGCATAATAGTAGGTCCCGGGTCATCGCGTAATTATCTACCGGATTTATTAACGGCGATATATTCCGAAATAAATAATATATTTAGCGTTCGAGTTGTGTGTATATATATATATATGTTATGTACGTAGACACGGGAAAAAGAACAACTAAGAATAGTAAAAAAAACTACTTAGAGGGAAATTACCACACTGGCCGTCGAGGGGATCCGCCTTCCGTCGTTGTTGGCCATTTCCGAAGCGGAAAGTTACACATCGATGCGTTCTCGAGACCCAACGGTTCGTAAATGCAACTATACGTTCGCGCGCGACGGGTTAACGCGAACGTACGTTTTACATTCACCAACGTATTACGTAATTTCCAATTTTAAAACATCCGCGTTTTATTTTCGTAATGCACATCGCGGTTCGCCCGTAACTGTTTAATGAACGTAAATCGACGGGCCCGTCGGCTGCGGGTTGTGTTATCGTCGGCTATGGCTGAACTACACGCTCAAAGATATTTCGGATATATGAAACCGTCGCCGACGTTGGTGTGTGTTGCTGCTGCTGCGTACGTATCGGCCCCAGAAACGGGCGCCGCGCGAACGAAACGAATTCTATAAAATAAACGTCGAAACTCGGTTAGGTTATCGAAATAAATGTGGCGCGTACGAAGCGTATACTACTACTACGCGGTTCGTCGCGAACAAATACCGATGATTTAACAGCCGGCTCGCGCTTCGTACGTGGACGGAACGGCGGTGCGACAATTGAACGGAATATTACTACACCGTACGATATTTGATGCGGTGTACGAGCTGGAATACGTTCGTATTTACGACGCGAATATTGGAATTCGTGTAAACGTACGCCACTTATCGCGCGGCGAAATGAAATAGGTTGTCTTACGTTACGCGTGTCCGCGCCGCGTACCGTTCGGACGTAAAATAACGCGGCGTGACCGTTATCCGCGTATCGAGTGTTTACGGTATCGAATAATATTCGGAGGCGAACGCGATCACATTTTTCTTCGATGAAACGTCTTTATCGTCCGTACGTACACGCGCCCAATAATCCGGACGGTTTGCGCGTGGTTTTTTTATACCGCGGCGGTCCAGCCGCGTCGTTAACGGTTTCGAGCGAAATGGCCTACCGGACGGCTCCCCTCCCGCATCCTCCATCCCGCCTCACCGAGCCACCGGTCAGTCGCGATGGATTGATGGCAAATTTTCAATATCGTCGGAAATAAAACGAAAATCGCTACGATAATAGTAATAATAACGACACGAACGTGGAATAATAACACGCGCTTCCTCCTCGGCGCTGCGTCTCCAGCGCGCGAGTCGTGTCCTGTGGGCAGGCGCGCAGGATTTGCCGCAGCGGGCAGTCGTCGGAAATTTCGTGTCGCACGCCCGTTTCCCCCCCCCCAGCTCACCGCACTCCTACCACGGGCGTTTACTCTTCACCCGCCTCCACCCTCGTCGTACGACGGACGGTATAAATTACGTTTCTCCGGCGACATTTTTTTTTCCTTTCGTGTTTATTTTAAAACAACGGACCGCGCATAAATAATACGCGCGCAGGGAACGATCATATTATATTATATATCGAACGTCGCGGAGGAAAATAATAAGACGAGTGGTACGGTAAAAAGAAAAAAAAACTCGTAGTACACACACACACACACACACACACACGTACATTCGCCTAAAACATAATTCCGTCTAACGTCTTTATGCGTGTGTGTGTGTGAAACTATTCTCCGTCGCGTCTTTCGCGTCGCTCTTGCCGTCGCCGCCGCCACCGCTGTACGAAAGCCGTATAGGTGTTATTTATGTACGGGACAGCATGCGGTCGCCCCGCCGACACGTCTTGTACGCTGTACGTTTTGTCGTTTTTTTTCTCTCTTTGCCTACCACTCTTTTCCCGGCTTCGACTTTTTACCGAACGCGCGTTATTATTACGTATCACACCCGTCCATCCACCGCCGTCGTACCGCGCCGCCTGGCTTGTATGAATATTAACGGGCGAGTAATGAAGTCTTTTCGCCGTTGCTCCTCGTCCGCCACGCGACCGTCACGACGGCGAACGAAACGCCGGAGCGAAACACGCGCGCGCCCAATGTACCGACGGACGTGCCGGCGCGCGCGATTACAACTAATCAAATACGCGTTACGTTCGCGGCGATAATCCGTGTCCCGATCATTTTTATACGTCCCAGTTATACATCGCGTGCAGTTAATGTAGCAGCGTTATAATTAAACGGTGTGTACGACGCGAGTTAGTTAATACGAGGTCCCCGCCGGTAGGTCCGACGTTAAATCGACGTGACGCTCATCATACCGGTGTCCTCCGGGGATAGGGTTCGGGCGTTTGTTCGCCGCGCCCTCACCTAACCCACGCGTGCGTTTGTTACGGCGAAGGGTAATCGTCCCACCGCATACCGTCGTCCGCCTCGTTTTTAGGCGAACCGGGTACATTTTCGACCCGGGAATATAGTATATATATATATAGTAAATAGCGTATGGATAGGTGCGGTGGTAGTGTACCGCGTTACGATTTGCCGTTTATTGTTACGTACGACGCGACCGTATGTATTTGCGGACACGACACTTTCGTTAATATTGTACGGACAATATCATTGACCGTCCGCAATCCTTCGGCAACGGCGGCCTACGGGGACGTCGTTACCAGACACGCGCGGGTCTCTTTTGTATCGTCTAATTCGCGCGGGTAACGTGAACGCGATTTTTCCATTCGTCGTCGTTGTACGGACCGCGGTCATTTTCAAGAAATGTGTCCGCCGAATTGACGACGTTTAACGGTTCGTCGGCAGAATACCGTATTAATAATTACTGTATACGATTAAATTTGTACAATCTCGAATTCAGAATTTAGTCTCGCGTAACGCTTCGAAATCGGATGTACATGTTATATGGAAACCGCTGTCCGGCGCGAACGTTTCGCGCGCAATCATAATCTTAATGGTATTTGGACGTAATCGCCATAGTTCGATTTGGGTAAAACGTTATCGAGAATCGGTTTTTTTTGTTGTTTTTTGAAAGTGGACAAGCCGCCCGGGTTACGACGCTCGTTTGTGTTTTTATTACGGCGGAACGCTATTGGAGTCGGACGGACGTCGTTTACTCGCCATTATTATTACGTCTTCTCCGGTATTCGAATTTTATACGGACGACGACAGTACCGTGCCCCATACGTCCAAACCATTTATTGCCATTGCGACGTACGACGCACGCGTATTTTATTACGCCTTGTAATACGTATAATGTAATACGCCATCCGGTCGTATTTACATTTTATTCTTTGGACAATAATTATCACTGTAACGTGTTGAGAAACGATTGTGTATTTTTTTTGTCGTTAAATATCAATACGTGTGTGTGTGTGTGTGTGTGCGTGTGTACTTACCTAACATAACCGTAAGTGTGTGTGTACGTTTCATGCCGGATGATCGCCCAAACCGTCTTCTATAAAAACGTTTGAAAACACGTATGTCCGCTGAACTCGTCGACGACGTCCACGTAATTTGATACGTTATCGCGTTCGTTCCATTGCGTCTAGATATGGTAGGAGGAGGAGATACATTTAAATGCGAAAATTATGCCGAAGTTTGTCATTTCGCTCGCCCACTCGTGTGTGTGTTCGCTACGGCGCGCGTTCGGGAATATTCTCGATCCAATCGCCCGACGCTAGTTTTCGGGCGGTACACGCGCATACAGCCGCGAAATACGTTCAGACAGGCTTGTTCCTCCCCGTTTGGTAGCGCCGTCCGTCAATAATTCTCTGCCGTCGCCGGAACAATGCGTTTTTCGGTCGCGTCCGTACGTGTGACCGTCGCCACCACTTTCGAACCGGAAAACCTGTTAGAACGAAAAAAATATCGGTAATTCGTACGAACGTAAAACGTACGCGTTAGTCAATAACGCGTTAAAAACCCGACGCCACCACGTAATGTATATATATATATACATAGGCACGACGATGTGACAAAATATCACATACGTTGTATACGTACGGCGGAGACTGTTTACATTTACGCCTATATTTTTAACGGTTTACCCACGTTCGGATTTATGTTTATCGTCGGTCGGGGCCGTGTATGCGTGCAACAGAGAGACTCGTGTTTGCGTCGGGTAAATACGGCACCGTCGACGGTTTCGGAAATCGGTCACCGGTGTGCGGACGCCTCTCGTGTTTCGGGCGCGCGCGCGCGAGCGTTACGTTCCCGCACGGTATTGTCGTTGCTATGCGGGATGCGTTCCGTCTACCGGCCGCGCGGGATTTCGTTGTACAACAACGCACACCGTGTCAATCGCGGAGGACCGCGACGTCGCGTCCCGAACTCGCGCGGTGTTATTATTGGACGGCCGAACGGGCCACCGTCGCTCCGGACGAGTTTGCGGGATAGTAATACGACGACGGTGACGGGCTTAGTGACGTTATTAATACACGCGGTTCCTTCGTCCCGTTCTCGCTTGTAAAGCTTTCGGGAAAATCGCGTTTTCTTTGCTCGACTTTATCGCGCCCTAAGTAAATATATACACCCCCGAATTTGTAACGTTTTAATATTCTTTACCGGGGCGCGATAATGTATCGGAGCTACGGGGGTGACCTTTCGACCCCTTGAAAACCCTTTGACAATATGCCCGTCGGCGACGTCGTCGTACCGGCCGGGGGTTGGAGACGAGTCACCCGCGGGCTCTTCGAACGTTCCGTAATTTAAATTATTACGCGGGCGTCGTCTGTTTTCACGTAGTACGCTCGTAACGATAATAATAATATCGTTACACACGCACCGTGGAGCGAGCTCGCGACCAAAGGCGATCCGCCCGTCGTAGTACGTGGTACGCGTTCGTAATAGTAACGACGTCGCGTGTTGCGTTCGTTTTTTTTCTTTTATTTTCGTGCAATAAAAGAGAGCCTCCGTCGGATTGTGTCTGGTACGAACGATCGGTACGACATAAATAAAACGCGCGTGTGGTAGTACGACGCCGCGGCCGCTCGATTTCGTGTTTTTTTTTACTTCGTGTCCGACTCGCGCAATTGATTCTCCGGACGTTTTATAACCACTCCACGCCGTCGTTTTACGATCCGTTTGTGTACTATAGTTGATATATTATGTGCTCCTCCTCCCTCGTTTATATCGCGGCCCCGTAACTTCGTTTCGTCGTATTATTGTTGCCGTATTGTTTTTTTTTTCGTCTTTATAACGCGTAAAGATAGGACCACGATGGCGGCGATATACGGTTGCCGCCCCAATTTCGCGTCGGATATTTTAAAACATTATGGTTTTGTTTTTTAGTATTATCCTCTTTTCGCGTTACACGACATAACGGATATAACCTATAAACGCACCCGAATTTTCGCGTTAATTACTTACAGCGGCGCTTCCGAGGTGTTGCGTTGGCCCCCCCTATAACGAACGCGCCGCCGCCGTTCATGACGACCAGCGGTTTACGGGCGCCGATTTCACGGCAGCGGACGACGGTCTCCGAACGAAATGAAAAATCGTACGTTTTCCCGCGCGTTCAATGACCGCGGCTCGTCCAATAAACCGTGTACGGTGATTAATCGGCCCGTAACGTACACAGCCGGCGACCGTTTTGTTTGTACGAGTCCGGCGGCGCTTTCGGTTATCCGCTCTCGTCCAGCGTGTCCCCCGCAGAAACGTGTTCGTGTTCGCGACGTTTTCACTTCCATTTCGCATGCTCCTCGAACAAATACAACGACGGCCGGGCCGTCTCGACCGAATTGTCTTTCGATTTCCGCGCACACTCATGATTATTATAATATTGGTATACCGCTGCGGTGTGCTGCAAGTGTACAAGTTGCCCGCAGGTTTACCCAAGACGAGTGTTACGTTCGCGTTGTGTTCGACACTCGAGATAAAGCAAAAAAATACAAAAAAAACACGAAACAAAATATACAAACGTATATAACGTTAACCGAACGGATACGCGTATATGTAGGCAATCGTGGCGATAAAGCCATTCAAATATTGTCGTTTATCGACGCGTTCTCTGACAATATAATATTCTTTTGCACGGACGACGATATAGTCACCGCGCGCCAGGACAGTTATCTGGTGGGTGTTTTTGTGTGCTTGCCCGCGCTCGAGTGTGCGTGTGCGTGTGTGTGTGTGTGTATTTACACTGTTCGACGACGCGACGGTCGGACGTTCCGAAAAAGTACTTTTCACTCGCAAATAGACACGTTTCGAATGTTATTTCCATGTAAACACGCGGGATAAGCTGTTATACGAGTAAATATAACGAGGACATATACTTACGTAATTTATTTGTAGTCGTCTTTAACTTGGGCGGAACGATCGTAACGTCATAAAACTATATATTGTTTCAACAATAGACGCGGTTAATAACGATATTGTACGTGACTATTAAAATTCGGGTTTTACGTTTAACTTCATCCTCATCCTCCTCCTTATCTTCTCAATAACATTTGAATTTCCGTACGTTGTATTCTGTAACAATACTAGTGTGTGTGTGTGTGTGTATGTTTACGTATTAATGTAATTTTATATATAATTTAATTTGAGTGTTCGTTTTTAATAAATCGAACGAAAATTTTTATAAAATTTGTAAAAACGTTTATTATGCGTATACGACGTACGCGTATGTATATGTCCCTTATGAATTATTTCAATGATTATAGTTTAATCAGATAAGCGACGTGACATTTCATTAAATATAATGAATTGACGTTGGATTAATGCCAGGGAAACGTTTACATCGTTTATAAAGTTAAGTATCAAACTACGAACATTTATATAACTGTACCGGAAAAAGACGTTACTGAATACAATTAAAAACCAAGAATGTTACTCGTATTAGGAAATTTCGCGCGGTTATAATAAACAATTAGTTATTATTTTATTTCGTTATTGCATTTTTCCGGCCAATTCTATTTGAATTAACTGTCTTCATAACGTTTTTAAAACGATTAGTACCCCCATTTAGGTATCCTTAAAATTTTCGTTTACACCATTCCGAAATCGAAACGTTCGAACGAAGACAAATAACGTACCAGCTTATTCTCGATAGTGAAAGACGACCGTTTTTATCGCATATATGCCGATAACAAACGACGTATGGTCCCGCGCGGTGTCAAAATCCACACCTGTACGTCACGTTTTATGGAATGTTTGCCTTGACGATACAGCGCAACGACGATAGTCACCTCTTTTCTATACTTAATATAACCCTTTTTCGTCATTATTAACCCGATTCTACCTGCCATAGGTATATATTATACGCGCTTATAAACACGTTTGTATCCACGCACGTTGCGACGGCTCGAAATCGGATTTAAATTCTACCGGCATGCAAGCACGTCGCGCAAGTACACACACACACACATAGATTAGTGTTACGTCGTAGCGACAAAAGGAATTTTCGCCGTAACGGGAACAAAAAAATCTCGCACAACCGCTACACGTATCCGGTATACGAGGAAAAATCCGTTTTTCTACTTGTGCGGCGCTGTTGACAGAACGGGGTGTCTCCAAATCCGATTACTCGTTCAGAGGAGGCTTAAGTATTATGATATATATGTGTGAGTGTGTGTGTGTGTGTGTGTGTGTGGATACGTGCCTGTTGGGAAAAAATACAATAACGTCTGGGAAAGGGCGTTCTAACGGTAACGTGTCTATCGGTCGCTGATGGCGCACGACGATCTATTTGGGCAGGGTGTGTCGTACGCCGCTGCGGGCGTCGCGAAGTGTACGGTATACGCGGTCCGAAACGTCGGGAACTAATACGGTACGGGAATATCGGCGACGACAATGCGTTTTTCGCGCCGGACCAACCCCGTCACCCGGCCCGCGCGCGGTTTTTTTCGGTTATTTATGATCGCCCACGCACCGGCGGTAGCCCTCTTCCCGTCTCCGTTTCGGCTTCTCCACGATTGTGTTCGTCGCGTTTCCGTGTGGGTCTTGTGCGGCACAACCGAAACGATACCAAACTGGGCGGGTCAGTGACTGTGTCCCCATGTGTCGTTGCCTACCGGGGTGGTGGCGACGGTGGCGGTGGCGGTTAACGACTGCGGCGCGAAAGTATTCGTGATACGCGCGCGTATTGTGCGTGTGTCGTCCGGGTTTAAGAGTGCCACCGTGGACCGCGTGATTTATCGACGTTTCACAGCGTGTTTAGGGGATATTTCGGGCGAAAAATGCTCGTATTAAATAATAACGAATACCGAGTAATAGTACTCCGTTCGTCGACGAGCGTGGGACGATCGAAAACACATTTTTTCAGAACATACGCCCCGCGTATAAAACGAGACGTTCCGATAATCCGATTATTTATTCGAAGTTCGATTTCGTCTCCCCTCCCCTACCCACGTTGTAACCGTTCCGAGAAGTTGAAATCGTCCGAAAAATTGTCCACTTTCACTCACCCCTGGTCGAACGTCGATTTACAATCGTATCATTAATTACATATTCGTGATACGCGAACGGTGTGACGGTGTCGTAAACGACGCGCGTCTTATTTACGTAATTAAATTCGTCGGGGGGGGGGGGGTATCGAGTTCGAATAGGGCGTCAAAAAGATTAAGGCGAATCCATCTCCGTGTATGTAGGTTGTACCTCGATCCGTGCACGAACTCCCGGAATTAAATAATAATCCGGTCAGTTCGTCGAGAACGACGGCCGTAATAAGGACGCGCGTTCCCGTCCGGGGACTAATAAACGTGACTGACGTGGTGGACAGAGATAACGCGCGATTAGAGCGGCGGCCCCGTGCGCTCGTCGCACCATTTGATGACCGTGTACGTACGTATTATTCTGCTCGACGCGCCTTACAATATTACGTCCGGTTACTTTGGTTCAATCAACTTAGTGTTTTACGGTAATTGAAATACGACAACGAAGATCGTCCTCCCCCGTGAACTTAAGTACGTACATCCCAGGATCTGACCCCGTTCATTCTGTCGCCCTTCGCCCTCGTCCGACGAGTATAATAATAATACCCCCGTCGTCGTTGTCGCCTGGCTTATATATCCGTACGCTCTAAGCGGCTTTTAAGAACCAGTATATATATATATATATATATATATATATATATTAACTTCGACGTCGTTATCTGTTTTAATATTAACCACGGTGGCGCTCAACACGCGCCGTGTTTCGTGAAATTGTACGGAAAATCCGTCGTTGCGTTTACACGGCCGAAGCGGAACACATCTCCTCACCCACAGTCGTCGTACACCCAACTACTAACTAAGAACCAACGATACACTGGTCATCGAAATAGCGATTTTCTCTCCGGTCGGCAACGGAGAATGGACGGTGTATTATTAAGAACCGCGTTTTTTCGGTTATTTTCAGAACGTTCTCGACTATAATTTCGATCGAATAACGTTCGTTCGTGCCTAATTAAAACATAAATACGTATCCAAAAATGATATCCGCTGCGTACGTATTTTTGTAACATACGTACATACATATATATGTATATATGTATATATCGCGTACGGTAAAAAGTATTACTCATTTACGGAAATATAAATTGTACGCGTTTAATTACGTAGACATATTTCGTTCGTAGTGTCGTTCGTACAACTGTGTAAATAGATATTATACAATGTTCGCTCCGGATGGAACGACGGTTTTTCTCGTAAAATTTTCGATAAAGTCGGCGCCGCGTGTTGGTTATTTTACCATTCGGACATTTCGTCGTATTTTTCGTTTATACACGCCCTTTGTTTTTCCGTCGTCCACAATTAGAACTTAACGAAACCACTCGTCCATGTTATTTATAGTCCATATCGAGTGGCGCGGTGTTTTATCCGTTGCTTGCCGTAGTTTCGTCAACCGTCGGCCGGCGGAATGTAAAAATTTCGCGTAACGTGTTCGGCGAGACGTTACGCGTTACTTTCGTCGTCCGAGAATTATGAACCTAACCTCTCCCTCCACACCGTACACGCGAAACGTTTCGCGGATATCTGTCACTCGTTTTCTGTTTCTCGACGCTCTTTGACGGTCCACTTGTACTACGGCCGTGTACGGTGACGAACATAAATAAACAACACGGGCGCGTTAAGCGGCACGGCGCGCGTCGCGATTTAATTGGTTTCTCGATGTCTTCTCGCTCGGCCCAGGGGCGCTGCCGCCGCAC
>JAIPRN010002098.1:0-34734 GCA_025469175.1 Geopemphigus sp. TES_GeoC_2020 | reverse complement strand
CGTAATATATATATATATATATATATATATATATATATATATATATATATGGTGTAAGTAGAAAGTGTCGACGGGCCAATAAACTTTATAAATAAAAATCGTAAGTGTTGATGATCAACAGGATTAGTCTATGTAGACTAAGCCTTATACGAGCCTCAGCTTTTAACATCGCCGATTATTTCGGATCTTTGGTAAACCGAGAATTACGCGCAGATTTTTTCGGGCTTAAAAACTCCGTTCGATATCAATTTCGAATCCTGTTATACGCCCGTACATTTAATCGAACATTTGATTTTCCACGATTGATCGTGACTCGCGACAAAAATAAATCGTTTCTAATAATATTTCGTAAAATACGCCGATTAACATTAACAACTTGTTATTCTCCCTTTTGTTACTTATATTTTTCGTTTTTTTTTTTGACATTTGATACGACAAAGCGTAATTTAGCCGGTATTGTTTGACCAATATTCTACATGTTCTGTATCACATAATTATGATCGAGGTAATCACCACGAACGGAAAAAAATATTGTCTAACGAAATTCTGAGTAATTCTTAGTCGTTGTACGCGACGATTTTACGTCTTTCGATCTTTGTTTTCGGCAATTCCGAAAAGAACTATAAAACAATTTCGCGGGTTTACCATAATACATATATACGTATGTGTGTGCGTATGCAACTAAAATATATGTAAAAGAAATTGTTTAATATATTGTACGAAATAAGGAATATAAAAAGAAATACGCGAAGGAAATGCTTCTAAAAAATGATAAAAACTACCTAATATTTCGAACGAAAAAGAAAACGAAGTTGTTTCTTTGATAAAAGCGTAGGAAAAAATACCTACGACGCGTAAAGCGTGATTTCCATTATTTCTGCTAAAAGTTCGACTTATTTTATACGTAACTCAACTGGATAACATGAACAATTGCCAATGTACATGGAAACGAATAATTTATAAAAACATATAGCTATAAATTAAGGATTAGAAAATTATTGCGGTAAAAATGATTAAAATACACGGTTATTAATGATATTTAAAACGCGACGAATAGTTTTGAAAATTAATTTTAAAAATAGCGACAAGTGTCGATAATTGGTCGGTATACGATAATTGGTCAGTATACTCGTATTCTCAAAATCGGCCTTCTTCTATTGGTTTTGAAAAATGACCACCCATCTGGCCCAGCTACAAGAAGAAATTAAACGATTTTATAGATACAATCAAAACGGAGCTAAATATTTTTAATTAAGAGAAAGCGATTTAATAGTCGAAGTGAAATTTTCTTCGGATAAATAAAACACGTATCGATATTCGTTGAAACAATACGCAAATTGTTTTCGTTCACTTCGATATTACGGCTGAAAATATGTGTTGGCTTCGTTTGAAAAGTTGTTAGACTACCGAATAAACGTACGGAAGTTTACGTAAAAAGTTCGGACTGTTTCGATCGTTATATTACGTAACGAGTAAAAACCAAAATGAATAAGGGACGTTATCCCGACATTTTTTATATCTAATCAATTACCGTGAACGTCGAATTCGTGCAGCGATACAGATCAAATTTAATACTTTTACGCCAACGAAAACGCTTTATAATTGGGAAACAATCGTATTCGGGCGTACCTATATATAGGTAAATAGGAGGACATGGAGAAGTAATATACAGGTACACGTCCGCTAGAAAGTTCCGGAGCGAAATTTAAAATTTTTCTAGAAACTTGTTTCTTCCAAAAAACCTATATTTACTCGCACGTACGTATATCGCTTTAAAAATCGATAAATGTAAGTATATATATATATATATATATACACGACCCGACGAAATTCGCTGTGAATATAATATGAACGCGCGAAACCGCGTATATATTATTATAATAACGATACGTATATTTTACGAAACATTCGAGGTATAAAATATGCGGTTCGGGAAATCTCGCGGAGTATAATAAACGTATACCAATATATACGTAGTTTCCGAATTTTCCGCGTCGATCGGGTCCTATGTTTGCGAGTTGTTGCCGTGCCGGTCTGACGGACGGACGGGGAAAATCGACCTCACGTCCACGTGTTATTAAAACGGTTTCTCCGACCTGCGTCGAACGCGCCGATTTTTAACGACCATTTACATACACATCGTGGTCCGAAATTCGCGGCCGCGGTAGCTGCGCGTATAGCGAAGTATTTTAGGATTTTAGCGAAACGTGGTACGCGGCGGAGGATTTATTAAGGGGATAAGTTACCAATTTTTTCGGGCCCCCGGAAAAACGTAACGAAATACGTAATTCCCACGTACGCTGTTGAAACGTTTTATATTCTAGTCGCGGATGTCTCGCCCTTTCTAAACGCGTTTAAGAAATACTTTACCGGTAAACATAATTATCCGCGAAATAATATATCACAATCGTCTCCACGCGGTTGAACAAAAAGACTATTGTAATTTCCTAGTGCTACGACGTAAACCATATCCAGTGGTTGTTTCTGACGTAATGAACAATAAACAATTTTCTCGTTTTGGCAGAAATAATAAAATTACCGATCGTTCGAAGAGCTGACTTTTGGAAACTATTGCAGATTTACTACGTAAATATTTCAACAAGAAGAAAACGTTGTTATTTAAGTCGAAAACGATATATAACTATCAAGAAGATTTTGCGTATCGACCATTTTCGAAAATCAGTGAGACCTCTTCGTCTTTCTCATTAATAAACGTTTTACGTCTTGAATTTTATTTAAAAATAAAAATCGTTCGCCGTGAAATTATAAAAACTGGATAAAGGTACGCAATTAACGATGATAAAAAACCGTTTTAGCTCGAATCGATAAGCGAATAAAAACTTATTTAAGGTTATTCACTAAGTAACTTGGACGAAATAAGCCTGTTTAAATAAACAACTCGTGTATTAAACACAATTCAAAAACGTAGTTGTATTTAACGTTTAAAAAGGCGTATTCGTGAACCGTAATTGACAACGTCGATGAACTTTCGAAATCGTGGCGAAAAAAGTACGTTTTAAAACTTTTTTATTAGGCGAGTATATCGAATAATATTAGTGCTGTCATTACCCCAACGTTGACGGGGTCAAAAATAAGAAGTTATTTTGACAAAGTAATTCGACGCTACGAACTAAGGTAGACTGTAGTTGGCGTCAAATTAGGAATTTAATAAAGATCGATTACGGAATATTTGTAAAAGCAATTATAAAACACGAATTATCCGTAGTTAATTTCGCGCGACGTAATAAACCTATAATTTGTTCACGAACGTCCGCCAACTCAAATACGAAGATTCGCGTGTCCGAATGTCACTTTTTATGCGCGTATTTTCAGTACGGCCGTCGTCGTCCGTATAATATTATTAATAGAAACCGGTACGTTAATTACCTAGCGTTAATGACGTTGATTATTCCACGGTCTCATAACGCGAAATGCATGAAAGGTAATCTCGGAGAGATTAGGGACGAGGCCGTAATATACAATCGAACGGCGGTAAACTAAACGGATTTGCCGGATAACGAAATCCATTAGGTAAGTTTGGTATTTTAGCCCTTAGGCGCATTTTCGGTGTAACGCGAAATTTCAGGCGCATTCGCCGAGGCGATAACGTCGCCGACAAACACCGGACGTTCGATACGAACGCGATGGGCGAATACCGTCCAATAAAATTAGTTCGACCGAATCGAATTCACCGACGGCATTTCAAAACGTACGCGCGCGACAAACGCGTGATAATACGACCAAAAACTGATCGCGCAATACCTATGAGCAGCGGGACAGCTTTAGCTATGTATTTCGTTTTAAACGCGGCCGTCAAACGTATTCTACGTTACAAAAAAAAACCGTCGACGAGAATAGAACGCGCGAAATACTTTTTATAAACGAAAATCCAACGAAAACTCTACTTACGTTTCTCGGGACATACCGACGAAATGGAAACAAATTGGCCGGTCCGTCTACGCGCGGACGAACGTGAATAATGGCGTTACGTCGTTGTTTTGATACAATCGAAAACGTCGATAAGCCGTTGCCGATTTGTCTCGTTCCGACGACATTCGTCGTCTAATAATAATATTATTTTTATCGAAACATATTTGTCGTATTCGGCAATGTCAATAAAATCGCACGAATCTAATACGTTGTCGATTCGAGCGGTCGCGGGCAACGCACTTAGGTCGACAGCGTTTGTTCCTGAATGACGGACGGTAAAAAAAATCTCGTTTTTTATTTGTCCGCTTTTAAATAAATCGTCTTCCGCGCCCGTAGTGGGCGCGAAAAATTGAAAATTTATAGTACACCGGACTTACGTAAACATACTTATATATATATATATTTATAAACGCGTGACGGTCGATCGGAATTTTATGGACGGACGATATTTATTACTCCGCGGACGATAAATTGACCAGCTGTTTCGTCGCGTTCGGTTTTTGAACCTTCATAAAAATAATCGAAATACAAAAACTTCGAAGCGACGAGCGAAAAACCTATTGGAATAACAACGTCCGAGTGACGCGAACAAAATGAAAATTCCCTAAACGCGTTCGATTCAATTGTACACGATTAACATGCGTACTAGTAAACGTTTAATATGGTCGTGTTAACAACGGTCTTGAGCGTTATTTTTCATAGTCCAATTTCGTCGGAATCCAAAATTAAAATTCCAAAGTTTACCTTTACTATCGTCGTTTTTTTTTCGTTTTAACTTTAAATTTAACTAGTTAATTGTTACTAATTTTATAACTTCATTCGTCACACAAACAGCGACACCTAACGAGTAACCGTAACACGTTACTATTACGTTTTGAAAAGTTCCTATGTACCACACGGGATTTTTAGTAAAAAATATTGTATCGCTAATAACACCTATCGAAACATACTATTACACAAAACGGAAAATAAATTTTCGTTTCGATATATCGTTAAAAATATACTATAAAAGAAATTTCACACAAATCTGCCGCAAATGTGAGTACCGTTCACAAAATGAATCGCGACGATTTGAATTTCCGAAAAATTTATGCCGGATGGGTTCCTAAAATGTTGACTCCGGAAAATCGTCTAAAAATTTGCACAACGCTAGGATGACGCGAGATATGTTACAACAAATGGGCCTACCACCTCCCGCTACAGTCCGGACTTGATATGTTCTGATATTGGTTCGTTTTTGGCCATTTAAAAATTGTTCGCGCCGAAATGTTTTTTCGAAATAACGAAGAAGTCAATGAACAGGTGAATGGACGATTCGGGGACCAGGTCAAAGAATCGTTCGCCAAAAGAACACGAAAACTCGTCAACGCCGGTGGGATAAACGTATTCGTATATTATACAAATTCGTGTGAGGTTAAAAAGTAAAAAAAAAACCCGCGTAAATATATTGATTAATAAAAATTGTATAGCGATTTGTCTGCTTACTTGTTGAATGTTATTCGTACAAAGGCCATCACACACGACGTACAACAAAAGCCAATTTCCCTGTACACACGCCGCGTGTTATTTCGGGCTAATTTTTATTTATTAAGAATCGGCAATTTTCTGCGGCCGCGATTTGAACCAATTCGCCTAAACGGTTTTTATTCGTTAAGCGTACCAATTTTAATCAATTCTATACTCACTTCATATACCTCAACAACGAACAAAATGATGTTAACTATTGATCGGCCAACTACACACTACTTTATAGAACTGAGTTTACGAAAACGGTAATTCGTTTTGTCTATATTCGGTATTCCGTTTGTGAACAATCGTTCTATTTATGCGTAGTTTAATTGGAACGTTAATTTACCCGCAATAATAAATTCAAAATCGTTGAAAATTAGGTCTGAGGCACAAACCTCTTGTTTCAAGCTAGCTTTTTAGATTTGAAAAACCATACGCCTTATTAATTAACATTTTATACGAACTTGTTTTCGTTTTTCGATTATTTTGAGTAGATATTTATATTATACTCGTAATATAAAAAAAATCGTGTATAAATTTTTAATTGAGGACAATCTCGCGTCACTTCTCTCTAAAAATTCTGTACGCCTCACACGCTAGTAACGACGGTATTAAATAACAGTTAAAATTACGTCGATTAATAGGGAAGTTTAACTGACGTGCGTAAAAGTGACTGATAAAGCGTCTTGGAGGGTTAAATTTTCAATATCCACTACAGTGTCACTTGATCTCTTAAATATCAGCGCTTTTTGAATTAATTAATCGAATTTTTTCGTAAAACCAACGTACGAAGAAAATGGAGTAATTAAAACTGTAGGTGGCCGTTTAAAAATTAAAAGTCGACGGGATGATAACGAATAACGATAGGATAAAGTTACGACAGAACGTGCGTACAACTTTCGACAAAAATTAAATTTTCCGACATGTAGTCTGGTTCGTGACAAAATGATCAGCGTGTATACGAATATTTTACATGTATGTACTGCTTTACGGAGGAATATAAAGGGAACGACAAGTAGTTGTAAGGTTCCTTATTCCTTTTGACAGAAGACACGTTAAACGAACGGGGGCAAAAAAGAGGGCCTTTTCGTTTTTTTCGCTAATAATAATACAATTTTACTACCCGTGTCGTCGGCGCGAAAAACAAACCTCGCGCGCTTCGATATCCGTAACACCGAAATACGACATAAAAACGGTGACGAAAAAACGCCCGTAACATTATACATAATATACACGTGTTTTTACTCCTCTTACCACCCCGCACGATCGTTTTCTCGGTTATTACCATAACGATACAATTTTATATCCCCGCCGTTTTGCCGCGTAAAAGTTAACGTGGAAAGTCCGTGTACCTTCCGTTCACTTCTTTTTCAACACCGTGTATCGGCGCAATGTAAAAACGAAAAAAAACTACTCGGCCTCGTCGTCATCGTGTTAATATCAAAAGACACGACGATATTACGTAATATTATCAACCGACTAATTGCCGTGTGTGTATAATTATATATAGTCGGAACTCCCGATAATTCAAAACGGCCGATGTTTCTCGTACGGTCGCCGTTTTTTCTCAATTTTTTTACACTCGTTTCACATACTCTAAAAATTCTGATTGAATAACGCGCGGCGGATAACGATTATAATATTGCCGGTTTTGGACTAAAACAACCCTCTCGGTAGTGTTTTTATCGCGATCACGTAAATGATTCGAACAAAAATATTTCGAAAACCACTTAAATACGCGTCCGGAATACTATTTTATCGATATTTTCAGAGCGACGCACACACTCTTTGGCCCCTTCGGCATTAAATTCAGCACGTCACGAATCTAACGACAATCGATATAATCGATTCCGAAACACCGCCAATTACCGCGAATTCGAAATAACTGTAAATGCCACGGACTTCATTCGCAATGTCTACACATTTTTTCGTTCTTACTTTTAAATACTTTTTTCACGTATATATATACGGACGATGTTACGCGACAATAATATCGCCATAGTATTTGCGTCGAAACTCGACTAAATCCATTTAGAAACGAGCAGGGGGAAAGTCCGCCGTTCGAAAAATAATAACGAGTAATTTTCTAAACCCTTTGTAAAGAGGGAGAAGGGGGATAGGGTCATTCGGTTTAAAGGTTCCGAATGAACCGAGCTAACCGGTATAACGAAATTACTAGGACCGTGTATCGGAAAACAGGGAAACTTTCCGTTATTTTTACCGACTCTAGAAATATGTATACATATTTTCTCGATAAGATATTCGTTCCGTTTTAGACGTTTAATTTCCTTAATTGAGGTGAAATAATGTCAAACTCAATTGACGCTCGAAAATAACGTTTCGAGGAAAACGAAATTTTGAACGTTGATAAGCAAACGAAAATTGCGATCCATATCCGCCGTTCTTTAAACAAAAAAAAATGTATTCGGATTTGGACGAAATATTTTGACATAAAAACCGTCGCTCTAATACGCGAAACTTTTCAAATCGTTATTTCACTGTCTGAATAATCGTTAAAAAAAAACGCAACACGTCGTGGTAAAATCGATTACACGTTTCGTCCCTCAGAAATGAATAATACGGAATTATTTCGAGTTTCGATTAAACACGTTCGAACGCGCTAACTGTACACTCGCTATATTATCTCATACGTTCTAACGAATATCGAATGGAAATTCGTATACGGCGAACGCGTAACGGTAGCTCAAGGATAGCGACTTTGTTCCCGGAGATCGTTTGCCTTTGAACGGTTGTTCGAACGCGAGCGTACGGAGTACTTTGACGAAAATTCGTCAGCGTTAAAGATGAAAAAACGACGAACACGATTTAAAAAATGTATCGGAAGCCCAGAACGCGAAACGTTTTAAACGTCGGCCGTTCTCGACATTGGCAATGTCCTCCGTAACAACAATACGTCGCGACGTTATACGACATACGGGTAAATACATACGGTCTTCGGCGGCACGTGTTTACCGGGCGTTTGCCCCACCACCAATCCGTCGACGACATCCTGCAAAGCGCAACACGGTGTTGGAAATGATAAAATGAAACCATCTCCGGCGCCCGCCAGCCGCGCACGAAAACCACGAAACATCGTGCGCGTTTCCGTCCAAATTGACGAATTCCTGTCCTTACACGTCTAATCGCAACGGTAATAAGAATAATAATAACGACGACTTAAGGAAATATCACCATTGTACATGACGACACATCGCGTACGGACATCATGCACGATTGGGCGTTAACGCGTTAAAAGTCACATTCGAGTCGGTGTTAAACAAGTTGCTTATTTTTTTTTTTTAAAAAACACTTAAACTCAATAAACGACTATTTCGTAAATTTAATACGAACGTTTACAATTAATTATAAAAGCCTATAAACGAGGTGACATTTTGCGCAAATAGTAACGTACATTTTTTTAACGCGGGTCGTTACGGCAGGTTTTGAGAAAATCACGGGGATTCGTAAAATATATAATGAAAATATGTACAAATCTTATTTCGATTTCTTACGCTTTTTGGAATAACACCTGTATCGGATCTTTTAATGTTTGTTTTAAAGAATTATAGAACAAACAGTAAGAACCATTCAAAAACGGTTATTAAAGCTAATTCGTGCCGTTTTCTTATTGTAATTATTAATTAGAAAATTCTAATTTCAAACTCGGTTAAATAACCTTTTAATAACACGCGGGTAACGTATATTTAAAATAAATAATAATAATTATAAATGACAAAGAGAGAGGTTAGTTTAGAGAGGAGTGGAAGAATTTAGTATTGGCAGCAAAGGGGCTATTATGCTAAAAAAAAAATACTAAACGACAAATAGTAACGAAATTATAATAAAAAAAAAAAATAATAATAGCGAGAAGAAACACGCGTCGCGGGTCTTATCTCTGAATACTATCCACCACGGTGTGAAAGTAGCGTAAATATCGTATTATAAAAATCGTCGTCAAATTTATTTATTACCACACGTAGCGTAGATTGCACGATACATTCGCGAATAATTATTTATTAATAATTTATATTACGACACACGCCGGTGATAAACACACCGATAAGGATTGACGAAAAAAAACGACTAGTATACACCAAGAGAGCGAAATAAAACATAAATAAATACGATAATCTCGTTGCTATCGCGAAAAAACTAATTCTTGATGGAATACATTTTTAAACTTCGTTTTGATCGAAAAATCTGTGGCATCTCGTCCATTCGGTGTTTATTTTTCTAGATCCGAGAGAACAAAATTCGAATTTAAAGATTACTACATATATACACACGTGTATGTGTGTGTGTAGTATACACGTGAAACGATACGGATGGCGTTCGGTCGGTGGTCGATGTTCGAGTGATGGCGGGAGGACAGGGAGGTTTGATGAGATGTGTAAGGGGAAGTAAATTTCCCGCGAGACCGTTCACGTCCGTAGTACGCGGTTGGCCCGCCTGTTATCGATTAACCAGGCTGGAGGAAGGTGTGTCGTCGTCGTATACCTGTATTCTTCCACAAGCGATAGTGGGCGTTATTTTAACCGTATTTACGTAATAAACTCTATATATGTACGAGCGTGTGTGTTTAAATGTGAAACTCACGGAAAAGTTCGTTGGATTCATTAGACCTGCAGCGTAGTCCGTGGAGTACTTACAGAAAGCGCGCAACAATTTGCGAAAAGGAAACAACTTTGTACGATTTATGACGATACGAAATAAAAAAAAACCGGCGAAAAATTGCCGTGTCTATCTCTCTCGACACACACGGCCCCGCTGCCGCGATCGTGACGAATTCTTATATATTCGCGGTGCCCGAGCGTACCGTGCGACCATTT
Organism: Geopemphigus sp. TES_GeoC_2020; assembly: GCA_025469175.1. Lineage (NCBI taxonomy): Eukaryota > Metazoa > Arthropoda > Insecta > Hemiptera > Aphididae > Geopemphigus > Geopemphigus sp. TES_GeoC_2020. The sequence goes on along the minus strand of JAIPRN010002098.1, from coordinate 24,466 downwards.
TTATCCGCTTTGCCCGTGAAAACATAAACGTTCCATTTCGCCGCGGTGAAACGCGAATATAGATTGGAATATCAACGCCGCCGACGTCGCGGACGGAAATTAAAATGAAAAAACCGCGAAATACGAAAACTTTTAACGTTCGGCGTAAACGTCGGGAGCGTGACGGAAAACCGCGCGTTTCGCCGTACGCGCGTGTACGGATAATCCGATTTTCAAAATAAAATCACGATAAACTAAAGTGACGACGTAGGTATATATATGTATATACGCTTGAGTATACGATAACTTACTTTTATATATGGCGAACCGTAACATCCATAGGCGCGATTAAAGGTTTTCAATTTGGCGGCAAACTTTTTTTAGCACACTGCCGTGCTATAATACTCGCCGTCGAAACGCGAAATAAATAGCGTCACGAAACTTTTAAACAAATAAAGAAAAATAACGCGTAATACTTTACGATCCCGTTTAATAAACAAACGTGAATTATTTTTCGAAAAAGAAATAAAAGTCGCGCGGACGAAGAATGAAAAAATGTTTAATCAATTTCGACGGTTAAAAAATATTGTATTTAGGATAATTATTTCGCAAAAAACGAAACGCGTCGGGGCAATTTACGATTAGATTTAGAAAGGGACTTCGACCTTCTAGGATTCCTCCTCCCCCTTCTCCCAAATCGTATTTACTCGCATATTTTAATTAGTGGACACACTGCCACGAATATTGCAATCTATAAATAACGTATACATTCTCGTACATTGGATTGTAACAATTGAAATCGGTCCCAAGCCTATAACTCACCAGACGATAACGAACGGTCCCAGATCGACGTCGATCGAAAAAAAGTGTTTACGTTTAAATACGTACCGAAAATATTTAGATAGTTAAATAATACTCGGGTGGATCAAATGTATAGTTTGTACAGTCGATCCGAATAAAATAAAAACGGCGGTCTATCGAAATACGGACATTCTTCATTTTCGAAATATCTATCGACGTTCGAAACTTATAATTAGAAAACTGAACGGTACGGTCCAAGTATTCGCGTGATTCCGCTTATGTTGCCCGTCGGCTGTCCCCGTAGAGAACGAAATATGACGCGTAAACAACGGGCAACAAACGTAATATTCTTCGTAGTTTCGTTATTGTTCGCGTGGACGTTTCTCGCGATATTATTCCCCGGGACCGTAACGCGTATCGTCGACGTTTTCGCATTGTACACTATCGTGATTGGCTACTAGTTGTTCGTTAAATGAAAAAAACGTTACACCGACCAAACAATTTACACGTACGCGAGTTTAAAAACAAAACCGAAACGGTTACGCGTTACAATACGGATACGTCGTCCGTGAACGAATGATATACGCGCGTGTTGCCGTACGCGATTACAACGAACGATATTAGCACACGTTTAAAATTATCGGCGACTCGTTGGTCGAATCCAATCGCTAGAACAAATACCGAGTTTTATCAATATACGTGTGTACACCGGGATTCTGGTAGAGAAGTACAACCGGTATAATACGTAGAATCCCGTTGTACGCGGAAATGTTCCCCCCCCCCGTTAATTGTAGTTGTACGCCCTCGTCGGGTTATTCATTCGGAGTATACTAAAAAAACTAAAATCGCCGCGAAAATTCCACGCTAATTTCACGCGTTAATGCGTCTCTGTATACGTTTCGTTAACACTAACGTCGGTACATGAATAATTTCGTCGTTTTTTTACTTTAGTTCTCTATACGCGAAATGTACTAACGAAATTCCCGTCGAAATCCGTTTATATTACTTAAGCGCCGTGTATGAAAAATTACTGTAACATTAGTATATTATTTTGTAATAATCAACCAACTGTCGCAGTAATAACCCTTAAATAAACAAATATATATATATTGCATAGCGTACCAAAAAAAAAAAAAATGATATTACGATACATTATTAAGTACTCGAGAATAAAAGTATAAAAATATTTGTATTCAAATATACGTCGCCACAACACCGCCAATATACCTAACCTAATAAAATAACATTTTTTTGCTTAAAATATATAAACTACGCTAAATTAAACCTCGTCGTTGTTTTCGGTGACCTAATAAAACCATATTTGTAAAGATCGGTTTTGCGTTGCCGCACTCGGAAAATCGAGTAACACCGATCGTTTTTCGGCAGCGTTAAATTTAAACGTCACGTGCGATGTTGAACGATTTCGGTTAGCGAAGTAAGACGACCGAATTCGAAACAACGAATTTTTTCAAATCGTAGTTAAACTCTCAATTGGGCCATATTCTTTATGGCTCTACATTTCAGATCTCCCTGTATATACGTGGGAAACGCAAACACGTTTGAATTCAAAGCAAATACACTAAAAAACCAAAACAATGTCGAATAAAAGAAAAGAAACCGACGAATATAGCTTCGAGAACGTACACGAATGCTACATATATTCGTGGCTAGAAAACGTATATAAACTTCCGACGAAATACGTATTTGAGGCGAGCACGACGAAAGCATAATCCGAACACGAGTTTTCCATTCGGTGGAGTAAAAGGTCAAAATAGTATAAGGATTATTGTCCGGGGAAAAACATTTTCTTTTAATCATAATTTTGTGCGACGTTTGATATACGGCCTAGAATACACAACAGACGATATAAAATACGACCAAAAACACCCACACACACGTGTAAAGAGTTATATAAACGAGCTCGATGCGTGTTGTTTTATATATATATATATTACATAACTGTCAAGAACGATTTACAGAGGTTTAGAAGAAACGTATTCGGTATAATATAGTTTTCGAAAACTCGACCTTCGATTACACACCGATATAAACTGAATTCTTAATAAAATTATACAACACGCGTTCGGGTATACGAATATACGTCCAAATCCAAGTTGGACACCTCAACGATAAGACGATAACTTTTTCAAACCAAACGATTAAACGCGTTTCAATACCTGTTTAACTCGATCGAATCCTCCGCTGAAATTAACCGATTATTATTGTATTTCTATATTCCGAACGAAGCGACGAATATTATTGTTTTTTTTTCGTACGTTATTTATTTATTATTGTATTTGTGAACGCTCGTTTGTGGAGCGCTTGAACGAATTCGACGTTACGTCAGAAAACTAAATCTGGTTTAATTGACGTGGTTTTCGATTTTCCCAATAGGTTTTTTTGAAAAAGAAAACCATAAAATTGTCGACGTTCGTTTTTGGATATGGACGAAATATTTTCTTATTTATCACGAGCCCAAAAAGCATATCGAACGACAATAGTGATATTACGTCTACCTGGCGGCTTCAGTCCTATTGTCGTTGTTTCAAATTCTTCCAAATTTTCTTGGCCAAACTCAATTTGACGTCTTTATTCCTACCGTATTCTCGCTCTTATCAGCGAACTTAATGGATCCGAACAATTTTAGTCATTCTAATTCGAAGTCAGTAAAGAGTAAACAAAACGTTTCATTCGATTCTAATATTTGTCTACGCTCTTTATAAGTGTGAACATAACGATAGACCAATGGTCGACTGACTTGTCATGGGAACCGATATGTTTTTGTACGATTTTTTGCCGAAATAATAATATCATATACGCTCAACCGAATAAACGCAAAATGTATACGGTGCGCGCGTTGCAAGAAAACTGTGTGTGGGTTAGCGATTTTATATAGAATTTTGTTATCCGACTTTCGTTTTTGATAAAGTATTAATCATTTGAACTCAAAATATTTTGTAATAATCATAATAATACGGCACTCCACAAAACACACACACACACACACACACACACACACACACACATACATATATATATATATATATATATATTTATATTTATGCGAATCGAGTTCTGAATATATATTTTATATAATGACGCACGCGCGAATAATATAGGATATTCGGCCAAATTATTCCGGGAAATTCTTATTAATTCCATAATAACGTTATACAGACTTCTTGAAATCAGTAAGGAAATATTTCTTTGGCACGCTCCTTATATATAGTACGTAAAATATGCGTTTTATAAACGCGCCATTATAAATAAAATATACAAAATATTAAGATTAAACCGTTAAAGACAATTAAAAATAAATATTAACGAATTTTCACCGTCGATGTTATAGAGTTTTTTCGCTTTTTTTAACGATTTTTCCTCGTTAAGGAAATAAATAATTATTAAATATTTAGAACTCCGCTACGTTACAATGAACAATAAAACGATAACTTCTTGTAGAACAAACGCGTAATAAGGTTAGTTTTCGGATTGGTCATAAAAAAAAGATGACGAACCGCTAGAAATACAAACGGAATTATAACGTTCATGTGTAGGCACGGTTAATAAATCGATTCCCTGTTTTATTTCAAGTCCGTTTCCGCCAAGAACGAAATGATTTTCTTTAAATATATATCAGGAACCTTTGTTTACGTAGTTTAAATATATATTTTATTTAATTATATAAAAAAATTCGAACGTCATAAACGTTATTTGATTTTAATAATTGTTAACCATGAAAATATAGATTACTAATATTAACGTATATATATATATATGTATATTGGTTACATATAACGAAAACCTTTTTTTTTTAGGGTATTGGTAATACACTCACTGGCCCGGAATGCCTGAAGGCAGTACTTCAGACCAAAACGAAAACCTGAAACAAACAACTAATAAAACGAAACGTTTCTTTTTAACCCATAATTTAAAAAAAAACCGTTTTAATTTTTAACGAAATTTCACCGTTTTTTTTTTCATTGTCACTTATTTCTAAACATTTTCACGATTGTCGAAACGCTTTACTGAAGTGCAAAGATACTTTTCTTATGTAAACAGCTACCAACTTCTAATTTAACGATTGACAACGATGTTACTTTATTCGGTTTGTATAATAAAAATAATCGATATCGCCTGTTATATCCTTCAATTCAATGTGAATCACACATTCCACCTCAAATTATTTTGAAACCTACGGAATTCGTGAATATTATTTGGCGGAAACGGTCTGTGGCGGAAACGGATATCACCCTGCGCAACGGTCATTATACATTACGATCGAAAAAATACCCGTGGCAAGTTTATGCATACATGACTCTAATAGCGTATACGTAGTGATGTAATACTAGTAATAAATATATTACTAAACATTCATACGGTAATTCAATAAACGTCGAAAATTTCGTACCGAACAATTAACCAAATAATAACGAAAAGTTTTATAATCTAAAATTTTTCAATAATTCACTTTGTCAAAATGTTTAATAATATAAAATATAAACCTATTTTCGTATTTTTTTTTAATATAATACGCTATAACGTAATTATTTACCCAAACGTAAAAAGATTACAAAAAAAAAACAAATTTACGTAAATTTGTCTATTCGACTAAACAATAGTGTGCTCAGCTTTTTCCAATGAGAAGTGGAGGAACTACGCAAATTAACCATATTTTATTATTATGTTTCGTAGTTACAATCTTTAAAAGTACGAAATAAATCAATAGTAATACTCAATTTTTACAAAGTCATTAAAAGCCTGTAATCGTGTTTATTACTAATAAGCGTGACGTAAAAAATAACGTACAAAAGAAAATTTACAAAAATCTGATTTTTATTGAAGACGGAACGTTTTTACAAATCTCCCGTGGAAAATGTTTAAAAAGTTAAATTTTTTGTTTTTGATAAATAATCGTATCAAGTATCGTCATATGCATATAGCATATAGATTAATTTTGTACCAAATATCTACATATATATGTATATATATTTATTTATTTATTTAAAAAATAATTCAACACGCATAATAAATCATCCAAAACCCTGCATTCAAATTTTAACGCATATTTTTTTTAAAAATATTTATGAAAACTCGGTACCAATGGTACGGATCCGACCCTTTTCCACTAAAACCGACCATTTCCGTTACATCCGACAAATTTTTAATCATTTTTAATTTTAATTGACAGCCGATATGAAGCACGATATTCGAATTTCGTTTAACATTACTCAGGGAAAGTAACGAAAATATGTAACAATTTTTTCCGCGACAAATTTTGTTTTCAAAACGAAGTTATTTTTTCGTGAAATTTAAATCTAACATAAATAATTATTTTCTAAAATATATATATATATATATAATTACATACATTTGCGCGGATTAAACATACAACTTACATTTATATTCAAAAAGTCCGATAAAAAATCACGTAAAATATTACGACTTTAACTTCCATATATATAGTTGCTATGGCACAGATACGACGAACGATTATGATGGTGAAAAGATATATCACGCGAAGATTTCGAGCCGAGAAAGTTTTGATAGTTTCACTCTAGATACGAAGACTGTATGATATATATTATTCCATTATTATTTTTTACGTATTAAATAATTTCGCGCTTTAAAATACATAAATATGGAGACGATTTATGTGGTTATTTAAAATATAACGATATACGTATAATTTTAGGAAATTCTACGCGATGAAATATATAATAATTACGTTATTACATAATTTTCATCTCATTCCCTCTAGAATTTGTTAAAATTAAGCGAAATGACGTGTTTATAAGCAAACCCCTCGTTAAACCCAATTATATATACATCGCGCTATAATAGTGAATAATTTCACGTTTGAAAACATTCGAACCTTTAAGTGAACATAAATATTATGACATAAACATAAGACAGATCGGCGGACACTAATAAATGTTTTCGCGTTCTGATAAATGTATTTAAAACAAAACGTCCGCCGCGAGAATTTAAAAAAAAATCCTATATACAAAAATCTACCGTCCGATCATAATGCGTGGATTTAAAACACGGGTAACTACAAAAGGAAACGGCCACCGTCGTCTAATCACGTTCGGGAGAAAAAAAGTACGAGAGAAGACAAAATATCCGAATACAAAGTCTTCATGGGAAACCAAATATCCTTTTTTAGAAGTATCGTCGGCTTGGTCACGTATGCGTAGTTGACGTACAAATTACTCGGCAATTATTATACACACGGTGACAAAAATAAGAGGCGAAAGATAGTTTACATTGAGACCACGAAACGCTAGTCGGCAGAATTTCGTAAATTACGTAACGTACGACGCGAAAATTGCGAGGAAACGCGTTAGGCGTTGCCGATGGTAGCCCGTCAAGCTGTACATGATGACGACGTTGCGAGTACGAGGCGGTTACATACGCTCTTCGGGCGATTGTAAAAACGACGAACTACCGGCGTAAAGGTAATTCGGAATTAATTGAATCGCGAGCGTGTCGCGAAAGGGGAAAAAATCGTAACGAAAATAAACCCTCCCCGTCCAATCAGGAACCGTTCGTGAACGAAGCGCGCGGGCGAGAGTTAATTAAATTAAATACGCGGGCCGGCCGGACGGTTGTTTAATACCCGCAATTTATGTATACCTACGCGTTCGCCGCGCGTGTTATTCATAAATTCGTTAAAACTCGCGAATTGCTGCCTGCACCCGCGTATTAATATTTCGCGCACACATACACACAAGCGAAAACGTCGGTGCGCGCGTAGCGTTCCGCACCATCAACCGGACCTCGAGGCCCGACGTGACCTGCCCGTCGTGTATTATACACGCTGGCGGAATATCGAATTTAACGCGCCGTTATTATTATTATTCGCATTTTAATACAGACACGCCTGTCCGAATAATCAACGTACGTTTCGGTCTACATACGCGCGTGCCGGATAGCGATGTTTACCGTCCGTATTTCAATAATTCATACCCTGTACACCGACTATAAAACGTTTTCGTAATACTCCGGTGAAAATAGCCGCGGAAACGCGAAGTAACACGAGTCTCTAACGGGTCCGATAACACGAACCGATAAGTTATCATTACGCGTCTATGGTCAGAATATATAGAATATTAAAGTCGCGCGCGCGCGTAAATATCACGCTCGCACGGAACTTGTTTCGCCGGTACGTCTGTATTTTGGTCCATTGCGTGTAGAAACCAACGCGACTCGTGTACACCTGTACACACATAATGCCACCGAGGCGTGAGCCCGCGCGAAACTCGAGTTAAAAATATTGCTCGCGTTATGTACACATAGACGCACGAGTGTTTAGAGTAATCGGATGTGTACACGTGTGTATGTGTGTGTTTGCGCAAGTCTTTTCACGGTAAAACCCGCGCGAAAGGATTCCGTAATATTTTACGAAATCGCTCGTCTGAATTCGTAACGTACAAATATCGCGCGACCATTGCCGACCTTTTCGCGTTATCGAGCGCCAGTCAATAAGTCGTAATCAGCGCCGAACGCAGGACGGAAGGACGTGTACGCGCAATAATGCGTTTAACGGAAAAGCAGTTATTCGAATAATAAAAAAAACCGCGGTAAAGTTCGCGAGAGAAACAGCTCTACCAGTTCCAGCGCTAACGTTTATGTACGTACGTATCTATATATATATATATATATATATAAAAGCGTATACGTAGAACTCGCGACTAAAACGACGAGATATTCCCATTAGATTCGAAGTTCGCATTTGCGGCATAATGATAATATATATATATATATATATATAAATACGATCCCGGGAACTTAACCACCACTTCCTTGTACACCGCGTCAATGTCCCACTAACGGCGCTCGACGAGGATAATTTACGAGCCGAATGCATCGGAAGACGCGCGCGTCGCTAAATTATGACGGAAAACGCTCGTGACGGCGGACCGTACGTAGTTACGCTGTAATAACCCTCCAAAACATACGCGTATATATTGTCAGAAATAAATACGATTTACGGTAATTTAATATTAATAAACGTTGTCGCGCTTCGTTCGGCAACACATTTTACGAAACAAATCAAATAATATGGGCAGGCGAATCATCCGAACGCGGTGGACTCCTCGATCAACGTATCAAAGCCCCATCATCCTCGCTGCATACTTACTGCTCTAAAATATCCGCAGTATCGATGAAGTCCACCCGACCGGTAGCGGCCTCTACGATACCAACAACATATTCGGCCAATACTAGATTGCTAACACGGCCAATCCGAACGACTGCTTCGTTCTCGAATTATCTGCACCATTGCATGTGACCCACCAGTTATTACGTGTACAGACAACTAGATCTTAGTGAGACCACAGCCATCGCACTGGCACAATCAATAACAGGACCGAGACTAATTTTACACGGATAAGAGAAAACATTATTTTGACGAAATTTCAACCATCGCCCTAGCTCGACAATTAGCAGGACCGAAGCTAACTTAACGATTCAAAACCATATATCGTGGTCATCAACCCGGCTCGACCATTAGCAAAACCGAGACCGATTTAACGTATAAAAGTTACCATTGATTCGTATTGGTTGTGACACAGTATGCCCCATCTGAATTTTCTGTAGTGCCATTGGCTTCCATCAGCTCCAATGACGACATGTCACACATAAATGACCAATTTACCATAAATGCAGCTACTCCTTGGCTGCTTTAGTTAATATAGTTGAACTTACTTTAATTGTAATCTATTTCCGGCTAGCATACGAACGACCTCATAACGCTACAAAAACTTATATGCAAGTTTATTTTCATGCATCTCAGAATCACGATGCATTACAACAAAGTTACTAACTGAAATTTTCATCGCATTTCGTCTTTTAGAATTAGCTTTTTCGACATTAAGACTTCTGAATCAAGCGTATCAGCTACCCGACGTCATTCTAATTCCTGGTTGCGAATGAGACCCAAATCCTGTAAAAGGCTCTTAAGAACGGCCTGTATTAAAGGAGTAGAACGCTTAAATGCCTAACAATAATTACGTCAATGACATCTTTATCGACTGCTGAATTGTTGTGCTTAAGACTAGTTAAATTTTTCACAACCCACTCGATCATACTGACTGGACCTTTGTTTCAATTCTAAATGTGTTTATAATAGTTTTCATATAGCGTTCTATTTGTCCATTTCCACAATGGACATCAGCTGTAACATAGTGATACTCTATGTTCCAAAGGCTCAGATATTTGGTTAAAGTGGTTTTAAATTCGATCCAGCATCCACAATGATTTTTCCAGGAGTACTAAAATACGAAATAAACTTTTGGAATTGTTCTTTAGTTCAGAAGCGATTATTGATTTAAGTGGACAGAGTTGACAATACTTAGTGAAAGTGTCCGCTAACACCAAAATGTATTTTAATTTGTGAACCACTGGAAGTATGTACAGCGTGTTATGTCTCAAAAGGAATTGAATTTTCTCCACCTTTGACAAATAACCTTGGGGAGTTCCAGTGTGTGTCTTTTTAACTGTACAGACCAGAGAGTGACGAATGTAATTCTTTACGAAATTTCTTAACTGAGGAAACCAAAAATGTTCCAAGGTTTCATAAATGTTAACGGAGTCAGAATTAAAGCTTGCAGCGTTGTCTAAAAGCTGACTTAAATTGCGCTTCACTGGAAAGGCTTCCCAAAAAATCGTTTTTCAAATTTGCCCAATTACGTACTAAAAGTAACCAGTTCTCGAACCAATGTTTCGAATTGTTAAATAAAAATCCGCCTACAAACATAAATGTTGTTCGTAGATCGGGCCAAAAACATTCTTCCTTCACTTTATCGACGTTCTCAAACCATTTTCTTGCGTCGTCCACTTGAGGTCGAAAAGGTGGCAACCATATTTGTTCAGTCGGAGTTTGCGTGGCTCACAAAGTTTTAACGAGCTCACTCAAGATATCTGATTTATCTGAACCTACGAAAGAACTAGGAATGTTACGAATTTCTTCGATTGTGTTATTCTTAACTATAATTTACAAATTCACGATTCTTAATACGTAATATAGACAACACGAGCGTAATTAAACACAATATTGTTTTTACCCTATTGATACAACGTGATTAGGTTTATCGTTCTTCTGATGTTAGAAATAAATATAATTTACGGTAATTTAATATTAATAAACGTTATTACACTTCATTCGGCAACATTTTTTTACGAAACAAATAAAATAAATTAATAATAAGGCATCAAAATCATCCGAGTGCGGTGGACTACTCGAAATTCGACTTCTCAAATCATCATCCGCGCTGCTTGTTTACTGCTCTAAAATATCCATACTATCGATGAAGTCCACCCGACCGGTAGCGGCCTCTATGATACTAACAACATATTCCACCAATATTAGAATGCTAACAATATATATTGTATAATATATAAATTAAAGAAAGCGAGAATCTATCTCGTCGAGTCCTATCACGTTTTACACTCAAATTATTTAATCGGTAACGGTTTCTAACGTACGCTCAGTTATAAAATAATCTTCCATCGACGGAGATAAATGATTTCCATAGCCCCGTCAACTATAGTTAATAAATAAGCGAGCTAACGAAACTGTTTTAACGGTTTACGCGCTAACGAATTTCTAACGTTACTATTAGAGCTAATGTATATTCAAAATATTACGATCGATTGCCTATAAAAATACCCGAACAATTATACCGAACATTATTTTGATAATACAACTAAATAGCGTCTCGTTATATTTGTATTTTAATATTTTAAACAAAATAGTCATTTTTTCTCGCATTACTTTTCGTACCCTCTACAGTTAGAAAATCAAAAACACTAAAACACCGGTTTAAATAAAATTATCGCCTATAAAACAATTATAGGCCACCATAAACATTGTAGCAGCGAACAAATACAGTACTTTCGATGAATTCTCATATTCATATGATCGAAATCAATGAAAACCGACGACGCGTCAATTACCGCGTATTTGAAATAATTACTCGCGCTAACTAATCTTCGGGCAAACGGTTTAATAATTCTGTTTTCAGTCAGAAGACGTTAAATACTTCGGTTATTGTTTGAAATACAAATTTTTTCCCTAAAACGTGTACGTACTTTTCACGGACTGAATTACCAATAACGCCGGCGAGTTCGTTTAATTAATTTTCAAACGATATTGCTTCGACTAACAAAAGTCCTGGGTTCTATGATTTTTAAATTAAATTCGATAAAAATCCGTTAAAGAAAAAGCCTAAATGAACGTTGAAAAATAACGAGCATTTTACGAAAAAAATACGAAATATCAACAAAATCGAAATGCAAAAACGCCGAAAATTGCAAAAAATTGAACTAAAAATATCTTAACACTTAAAATGAATTTGAAACTTATTTAGAAAAAAATTCAAACAATGAAAAATATACAAATATAACTCTCGAGCCCTAATTATTATGTTAGTGTATGTATATATGTGTATATAATACAATATGTGTATGATCGTAAAATAGATATATAAACATGATTGATGAGATTTTCAAACTCGAAAATACTTTAGGTGTAATATTATCATACGCATAATACATATGTCTATATAGGATATATCTTATGTCATTATATACAGGATTTCTTTAATAATTTCATAATGATAAAGTTATTAAGATGAAAAATCGATTGTTTTTCTTTTTTACTCTTAACTGACAACTTTTTTAAAACAATTTAAAATTGTACCAACCAATTAATAATACTTAATTAAAAAAATACAATATAACGAATTATTTTTAATATTTTTCCCGTAGTGATTATTGTTCTCAACATTTTGGTAATTAACGTACACATTTAGGTTAATTACTTTATAATGGCTCTTTTACAATTTCGTAAGTAAAATTATTGTTTTAATTAAAACCGAATTAGAATTTAACCGATTCAATCGGTTTTTAATTTATTAAAACGAATAAAATTTTTCGAATAGATGGATAGCCAAAAAATAAAAACGATAGTAGTTAAATTTATTTCAGTTACATTATTTGATGAGATTATTTTAAGAATTTTGAAAACAATAGATTAGTATGTTTGTTAGGTATATTAAAAAATAATTAGTAAAATATATTAACAATGAACTGTTACTTTATAAAAAAAAACGCAATTATATGTATTTTCTATGGTATTTTAGTGCAACGTAAATTCACAACCATAATGACGAATACCAATACATTTACATTTAAAGTATTTAAAAAGTACAGTAGATATAAAAGTTCCAAAGTGGTGATTTTCTCTAACTTTAATTACAAAAATAATACAAATTTCGATTAAATAAAAAAGTTATAAGGATAGATCAATTATTTCGGATTTTTCTCTTTCGAGCCGGATACATTTTGTACTAAAATCATAACCGACGTATTGCCGCTAACCATAATAATTAAAACGCACTGCTACAAATTAAGACGCGATAAACAAACACAAGTTTGTGTAAAAAGAAGGCCTCTTTAAATGATATAATCGCTCGCGATTACACAGCACGCCGCTAAAATTCGTTGAATTTACATAAAATAGAACGCCAAGTTCGATTTGTGTTGAACTTTGCGTGATGCGTGTCGCGTGTCACAAAAAACCAAGGTTTTCATAAAATATAATATCCCCTAAAATTATGTGTTTCGTGTTTCGGTCAATAATATCGATAAAAATCGAAACGTAAACTGTGGTAACTAAGGCAACTGAAGCAGCGCCAATCGAATATGATCAATTACGCGTATATATTTCGATTTTAATATCGAATTATAATAAACCGAATTTAATAATAGTGTACGTGTGTAATAAACTTTTTCTATCGCTTTCTGTATATTATTATAATTTAAAAATTACTTAAATACGTTTTATAATAATAAATAAAACTAGGAATTGTAAATGCCGAAAATAGTTAATTAATACAGTAATGTTATATGACGGAGTGAGAGTGGCATTTAATAGAGGATGGTTTTGTGTTTAAATCCGATAGGAAATGAGAATATTAAAAAAAGAAGAATTATACGCAGAAAAAACTTATAAAAAATCATAAATATATAATGAAAATAAATTATTTTTCACGAGATATAACCTAGTTTGTGATAAAATAATCATCCCGCGAATCGAATAATATCTACTTTCTCGTAACTAATTAAAACAACGTACGACGTGTTAAATAGCTCGTCAGAACGATTACGTTCTAAGTACAGCGCTAAACAAACACGCGCGCAAATTGCGAGTCAACTGTAACTAATTAACGTTCGTGATATATCGCCCAAATAATATTATAATTCGTAACATGTCGTTTAAATGGATAAAACAAACGCGTGTCGAACTAATATTGGCGTATTTATGGCGTGTTAAATTGAAGCCTATTTATCACTAGGAAATACCGAACGAGGTTTGTGGAAGATGCGCGACCGATATTCACGTTTCGCGTAACAATTATTCTACAAAAATAGACGTTCGAAACGGACGCCGTAGAATACGATTTATAAACGGCATTAACTGTATAACGTGTGAAATCGACGAAATAATATTTTAAATAATCTTAAAATATTACGCGACTATTTTAGCGTTAGAATACTATGGTCGGAATACGATCGCGACGGAATTCACATCAAAGAAACTATCTTCTCCTCCAAATTTAATTCAAATGTTTTGATAATATATACAAATATATATATATATATTATTAGGTTATTTGTTTCATCTAACGTTTACGTTCCGAAGTTAAATTTTTGACGACTATTTATTTAAGTAATATACAATAAAAAGTAACGTAAATAAACGTTTACCGAACAAAAATACATATACGAATTTCTAAACAGCCTTCGTCATTTTTTAGAAATATAATTTTGAAAAACAATACTACGGTCGTATAATTTTTGATCGAATAATTTATTTTCAAACGAAGATTGTGGCCATTTAAATTATACGCGCGTTGTCTATTTTAATGATTCTAATAGTCACACACAAATTGTAACGCTAATAACGATAACCATGTCAGGAAATTATCCGCGATAAATGTATAACTTGAAAAATCATAAGCGATCTTCATTGATCGTCACGTATTAACAAGTCGATGTTTTGTTTAGTAAAATAATTACGTCATACATTTCAAGTATTTTAAATTTAATAAATCTAATTTTCGTCCGAACAATTTTGGTCGTCGTGAAAGTAATTGGAAATAACATTCGTTTGAAAATGTTCAAATTTAAAAGTACGTCGTTTAGACAACAAAATGAGTAACAACCAATAAAGTAGCGTTAGAAGGTCAGCTGATGTAATCGGTATATAGTTTACACGCGTTTGATACATAAAATGACGCGTAATTGTGAAAATTGACTTCAGAAGTTCAATGATATGTTCTTAATAAGGAAAATATCTATAACCATTTAAATATATTTTAAGGTAAACAATTTTTCAAAAATATCGTTTACGTTTATATATTAAATAATAAATAATGTATACGAAACGAACAAATAAAATAAATACGTAAAAAGAAAAGGTTCGTTTTATTTTCAACGAGATTTGCGCACATATTTAATTAAAATCAAGACTTGCTAAAAACTATATATTCACGTGAAAATCTACGCTATAGACTAATGACTGAATACAAATTTTAGAAACGCGTAACAAAAAAAAAATCAAAGCAATCTTAATCAATCAACGCGCGTAGTCCTTAAGTTATAATTAGAATTTATCAAGACTCCGAATAAAAATATATGACCATTCGAGAACGCGTTATATATGGCGAACACACGCCATAACCCACCTTGACTTTTTGTTTGATGACGTCAAACGAAAAAAAATCGTTTGTAAATTCTGCTAGGCATATGTAACTATATAATATATATATATACACACAAAACGTTTATATAGCGTATACGACGCGTTTACAGTCGTTTGGCGCGATCGTTTCGGCGACAGACAATTTGGCATCTTGCTGTTTCGGTGTCAGGCCGCCTATTTTTACATTTTACACTTAATAACATATGTCATATACACGCCGAACGTTTTGTAAAATAAATGCCTACGGGATTTTATTTACCGTCAGCGTCCACTCTCCGCCATGATACACATACAGCTCGAAAAATACGATTATCCAGACAGTAATATATAAAAATAAAATTATCGAATAACGGTAGATTTTAAACGCGACAATCGTTCCTACGACCCGTCGTTGCGCGTTTACTCCGAGAATTATATTTTACAAACCCGCGTATAAAATTGTTCACATATATACGTACATAAGTTTGAAAACTTAATTAACTGTTACGTCATTATTTTGTTTTGAAAATGCAAATTCCGTATATTACCAGCGAGCTTATGTAACTTACGTAACTTTTCGAGGTTTTCAAGTATATATTATAATACCATTATTATGTTGTACGAAGTTTCAACAAATAATTATACGCGCTCCCGTTTTTTTTCAAACAAATAACATAATTACGAAATTTTAATGAAAATGGCAAAACCTAACTTTCGACGTTTACCAGAAAATATGGCGATATATGACGGTATTTCGTATAATGGTTAGGTATTATGAAAGGAATGGGTGAATGATCTATAGAATCGTTCACCCTAAATTATCACTAATTTTTCAATCCGTGACCAAATCGTCCGTGGGTCGTAGAATACAACAAAGTCACAAATTAACAAATCGACGACGATATGTATAAAACACGTTCATTGACGATAGATAGGTCGTATTTAAGGTAGTCCTCCTCGCAAAATTTACCTTGTCACGACGATAAGTGGCCATGAACCACTACTTCGGCAGTTCGACCAAGAGTCGGTTCTCGCTTTAGTTAGTTGTTTGAGACCGGCAAGACCTTAGGGAACCCGCTAACGTTACTAATCTAGCCCCCTGAAGCCAGACGGAAGGAATGATCGTTGACCGTTTCAGATGCGACGCAGGAGGCGAGCAAGTGACGAACAGACTCGGCGCCGGATTGACTGTGGGAACGGAACGGATCCCCGGTGAGCGCGACGCGCTTCGTCCCGCGGACTCGGGATGACGCTTGCTACATGGAATGTACGGATCCTTTCTATCTTTCAGAAGTTGCAGGTAGCAGTTCGTCCGGACGCTGAATGATTGGACGGGATACCTATTAGGACGCCGGTTCAATTCACCTAATACCGATTAAAAGATGGTAAACATGTTTTTAGAGGGAGCTCTCGTGCCCTTTAATTTATATAACACGTTCATTGTATGGAGCGGTGTGATCGGGGGTATCGTCCTCATCACACTGTTCAGTGTTCGTTGTTTGTTGTATGTTTTTTTCGCGCTTTTTCAAACGACAAACGGTGGCACGCTCGCTGGCTGAAGCATCGCTGTTAAAAGCTTTCCAGATTAACGAGTGCGTAACATAACCTAACCCTAGCCGGCGATGAACGGAAAAAAAATAGGTCGTTTAAAATGAAACCGATAATCGTCGCCGACAACTTACGGAAATCTAGACGGTTTTTCATTTCGAATTGAAAGATATTTTTAATTCGCAACGTAAAGCGACGGCGGTTAGATTTCTAGACGTATATCAAATCAAACGGTCGCGAATTGTTTCGAAATTTAATTTTTATCGCGACCACGGCCGAAAATTTAATTTCACAATTATATGAAAAATTTAACGGAAGTAGGATTTCCATCACTTCAGCGGAAAGTGTCGATTACGTACGTTGAACAGAAAACCAGAATTTCGTTAAATATTTAAAGCGAATACATTTCTTCGGCTTTTATTGTTAATACACTCGTCCTGTGAAACACGTAACGAGAAATACATTATAAAAAACTTATACAATCGATATTATCACGATAATTTGACGAAACAAAATGTTAATAGACGAATCGTAGTAATTTTTAAACGTACAAAGTCGTCAGATGTAGGCACGACTAATAATTAATACTTATATAAATAATTACGGACGAATAGTCTTACAACCTAAACAACTTACGATTAATCGCCATTAAGAATATTTCGTATCTTGCGCGGAAAAAACTTCGACAACTTTTATAGTACACGCGTTTTAAAGTAGCAGCTACGACAAGCGCGTCTGCGTCACATCCCGGGGCGATTTAATCGCGCAGCCGTTTCCGGGACGTTAAATGAAACGAGCGACCGTACATGTTTGGTCTGGTCGTCGCTCGAAAGTTTACGACTACGTCCATTGTATACGAGTTACATTGACGCGGCCGAGCTGTCACCACGTTATCGTATGACCGTGGTGGTATGTACGCCGAGCGCGTGTACGTGGACGTTTTGAATCGTTTAGCGTCGAAAAAACGTCACGAATAAAACAATACAACGGTGACAATAGTAACAACAATGCTAATAACGCGTCTACCCGAGAACGAACGGGAATATTGATATTGTTTCTATACTTAAACCGTTATGAATACGGAAATTTCTACGAATACGAGTCGATGCGCTTTCCTTTGGCTATCGCGCGCATTATTCATTCGCGTTCCGTTATTATTATATTATACAGTCGCGATATCGTACGCGAATGATTTACGCGAACAGTCGCGATGAATAGACGACAAACTGAAAGACAACTCTCTTAGAGATTTCGATAAAGAGGTTTTTGAATTAACGACGCGTATTTGCGCACGCGCGTGTGTGTGTGTATGTAAAGTTGCCCCTCACGATACAATAGTAATTGTATTTGATACGGTGGCGTATTATTTGCGTATTGTGATAATTGCATCAATTGCGTTGTAATGAACTTTGGCCATTCAGACCGTCGTTGGCTTTTTGAATAATAACGATAAATACACGACGATGCTTTATAGTTATCGTCAGAGTGCACGAGAGAAGAGTTTTACGTTTTATTTTGTTTATAATTAATCTACCTATCGAGTATATTATCTTTATATATATATATATATATATAACTATTGAGTGTATTCTGTTATGGATGGCATAACTTTTGAACGACTAAACAGATTGAATTCGTATTAATTTTCAACATATTTAAATAGTCGAGACGATGGCTTATAGCTTTATTCGGATAATCCACGGAACAGCGTACTAAAGTTATTAATAATTAACGAACGGACGTTCGGTCACGTAGGTCCCTTTCGGCGAAAACAGCCGTTTAATATTTATATACTCGCGATTAAGTTTAAAAATACCGAGTGATATACGGTGGAAATAAACAAGCGCTGAAAATCAATAACGGAACACGCTCGAGAGTTATATAAAGATTTTTCGAAATATGCCGAAAGAAAGAACGCGATCAAATATCGGTCGACGTATGTGTCATAATAGTATTATACGGCTCGCACAAAAACGTAGAACCGCGGAATAACATTCGCGAAAAAATATGACACGTTCGCGAAAAGATGAAGACCAACGGAACTAACGTTTGCGAGAAGATAATTTAGACAATTGAATAGCGACGGTGACGGCATTGCCTGAACACGTCGTTGATACACCCAAACGACAAAATCAAAAAAAGCGCGCGAAAACAACGTGTATTTACGCGATCATTGTTCAAAGGTCTTGTATTTGAATACGATACATAGATATAATGTATATCGCGTTCTAAAATTATTAACGATGAAATGAATAGAGAATGTGAATATCGCCACGCGTTGAAATTTAATAATGAATCGACTGGAACGCGTCGCTCGTCAGAAAAAGTCGTATTGAATCCAATATTTGAAACATTAAATAGATTTACGTCTGGTGTTATTACAGAATCAAAGTCGTTTTTAAAAGTAATTCGAAAATTTAATTCTCGTATTCAACTAACGTCTTTTGGAGCATCAAACATAGTTCAAAATACGAAATACGAAATCGCGTTCAAAATTCAAGGTTATCGTCGATTTGGTGATGATTCCTACAAGTTTATTATACGAAGAAGAAAAATGAATATGCGACTATAATCACATCGAAGAACAATCGATAGAAAGAGGAATAGCGGGATCTTTTGAAATATTATTAAACGGAAAAGAACCGGTTTGTAAAATTGTCTAAATAAGTGTCACAACTAGATTACAAAACTACAATTACGTGGTAGTCATTAGAGTGGGCAAAGTACCAGTTGAAGAATACGCTAGTCGATTTAAGCCCAGACAGTAAATTAAGTTGCTATTGTAATGCTCGGTGATCAATTTGATTGACAAAATATTAAAATAACGCGTAGATATTGCGAACGATTGCAGACACCCATCGTAGGTTATCGAATTAAACGACGAAATTCGGTAACGGGTAAACATTAACCGTTCTACATCAAATAAGGAAGAGCGCCGGACGAACATATTAGCTAAAAATAAAACATAACCGATTACGCGTTCTCCTCAACCGTTTCGCCATACCGAATAGCGTTCCGAAGCGTTTCTTCGTTGTGTCGTCGTCGGATTAGCTGCTTTTATCGTATATAAGCGCCATGCATTCGGCGCGGAACTATTGATATTTACGATATCAAATGGATATCCGTGTATTATAAATTTATTTTGTATATCATTGACCAATATTATCGCGCACCTACGGACGTATACACGTGCGTATTTCGTTTATAAAAGGAATTCTTATTTATTTTTCGTTCGCTTCTGTTATTGTTTATAAACATTTTATACGTTATCGGGTTGCGAACATGTACAGACAAATATTTGTTCGTTAGTACGGAATGTATTACGGGACAATATCGTATTCTAATTGTACACGACGATTACAACAAGCTATACAAAACGTAAATTACGTTAAAAGACGACAATCAATCATAATTTACACAGCGCGTATAATAATGATAAATAACGATAAAAGTATAATAAAACGCGTATTACGTATGTCGTTTAACACTGATTACAATTATGTAAATAGTCAAAACCGTTTATGTAAACACTCGAGCCACCGTCGCCGCCATTACGTTAAATACAAATGGCGCGTGTCGAGATCACGCCGTTGTGCGAGTTGAGTGTTCGCTACTAATTCTGTCCACTCCCTCCCCTCCTACCCCCCTCCACTATATAGAAAAATAATGTACACCGTCGCCTACTAATACATTTCGCGAATAGAAGGATACTTCACCATAGACGTACCTTCGCACATGCTCGCTGAAAAACAATAACGTCAGTGAGGTTAGTAGACCGCGTTGTGTGCTACGCGAGACGGACCGAATACGAAATCGTCGAATGTACTAAATTTCAATTAATACGACGAACATTTTACGAGAACCCGCGAAATATACGAGATACCGGCGTTATTATATTGACGCCGTTGTTTGTGGTTACACTTCGGCAGGTTCCCGTGAACGAAAATAAAACACGTATATCCGATGGGGTAGAGAAGACGAAAATTACCGAAATCGCGTAATTTCTTTTAGAAGGAACGCCCGTGAGCGAAAACTACTTAATATTATTAATGTCCTATAGCGGTAAGCAGGCACGAATTTATATAATATTTACCGTAAATATTTGTTCAATTAACCATCGCTATCATTATATTAAAACGCTCGTAATATTCTGTTATCGTTTTATTATTTCGGCGGTTCTTCGACGTGTAATATCATTTTGCGTTATACAGTCGACGAATAATGTAATAAACGATCGGAACGCGGTCGTGGTCGTCACGTTTAATTACGCGCGTATATAATACGCGAACGATATTTATAATTTTACCACTTCCCTCCCGACAAGCCATCCCGCAAAGCACTCAGCCATCAGCAGAATCAAAGAACTCGAATCAAAGGCTACCGAACCGAGACGACTTAAGCGTCGTTGGTGTAGCGACCGTTTATATTCTAAATACGAGAAATAAAGAAAAACGAAAATTAGCCGACTAAACACAATGTCATTGGTGGACAATTTATTTTACCCGTCGCGCATACTTATCGTAGTCGTTTCCGAAACAAATATTACCATATAACGTCGATTGTTCGAAGAAAAAACGAATTTATCGTCATTTTGAACGATTATTACGGTGATAATATTTTTAGTATCATATATAGTACACGTATGTACTCGTGACCAGCCGTCACGCGTACGTCTCGAAATATTATAAAACGCGTAAAACGCCCGCGAAATTCATTATTGAAACGTTAAGGTCTTATTTAACTTAATTATGACCAACAAACTAGATTTTAATTTTATTTATTATTTACTTAGAATTTACCGTATTTCTATGGGTAACAGTTCGTGATATAAACGTTGTAAATATTTATAAATATATATATATATACTATCGAGGATGACGAAAATTGTGATTTTGTTTTCGCTCGTGTTACGTGATATTAATCATTTGGTTTGTATCATTCATCCAAAATATCCCTAAAATAGCGAATAATATGCGTATTTCAAAAACGAAAATCGGAATGTAAATTAGATCGTCAAACGATATACGTAGAACATGTTAATTCGATAGTGCACGATTATTGTGTACATAATTCTCTAATTATTTCGTAACCGTTATAACTAATTAAGGATTATTTTTAATCATAAACAAAGATCGTACTTTCGCGTAACTGGAACGACGAAAGTTATTTTATAATTAATTACTTTTTGGTAACTTAAAACCAAATACGTTTGTTAATTATAATGATCAGTATAGTAATTTCGTGATTATAGTATAAACAAAATTTTAATAAAAATCGTATCCCATAATTCCAGACTACGATTAATAATACGAATAATCAAATTATTTGGCAATAATGTATTCACAATTACGATTGTTTACTTAAAATCTAAATTAATTAAAGCAATTCTGTAGTAATCAATTGCAAAAATGATTATTATGGAAACCTAATAATTACACTATGCCAATCGTTATCGCCTTCAATCAACCTCTCAAATTATCCTTCGGAATATATGTTTATTATATATATATATATGACTTTTACACATTATTATCTTTAATACTCCATCGTTCGATTATAAACTTACGATTAATAATGAAAATAACAAAAATTATTAGTCGATTATCCGATTTCACTTTTCCCAATTCATTCAATTACATTGTACACTTAGTATGGAATTACGCCGATTTAGAATGTACCGATATTTTTAAATTTCAAACGGACGGATAAAACATTTTTTTCTTAGCGACGAATTAAAAATGTTAACAAACGAGAAAAACCGAGCGTACATATTCTTCGGGTTTATACACGTTTCTAAAAAAAACATAAATAAATTACTTCGAAATAATTATCTCGATATTAAATGTAAAAGGGCGGGTTAAGATATCCACGAAAGATCAACAGGATCCACAAAGCGCCGAATAACGAACGTGGAAAATAAAAATGTGTACGTCGTAATATCGTAATATTACATTTTCGTAGTAACAAATTGTCAAAGCGAATTATTAATAGTTTACTCGAAAATGTCTCGTTTCGTCAATATTAAAAACTGAACGTGTAGTTAAGCACGTAAATATAAATAAAATCCCAATTCGATCGGCGGGCGTATATTATTTGCCCAAAGGTTCGGCTTTAATATAGACAAGTGAAGTTTATCTTCGAAAGAGTTTTGTCACACAAATAACATACGCAAACAACGGTTCTTGGGAATTCCGAACACAAACTATACCGAAACGATTTAGTTTCGGAATGTTACAAATTGAATAATAAACTTAGACCATTAAACGCGTAATTATCTATATTATTATATTATATTGTACGTACAATATGTATAGTTCGACATTCCGAAGACACGGAGTGCATTTCGATAAACGATTCCGGTTAAATTATCTCGTATAACAGTATACGATGCTATACTTATAAAAGCGTACATTTTGCTTTTTTCGTACCGTAAACTTGTCTATTTTAAAAAAAGCAAGAAAATAAACGCGTTTTATTTAAAATTTAATTTCAACGATCGGTTCGTATAAACGCGTACGCGTGTACAACGCAAAGTATAACTGTATATGTGAATCTAGTCGTTCAAGTACGACGTTTTTGAGTATAATTAATTTTATTTTGATATTAGATTTATTTAAATCATAGACATTTTTATTAATAGAGTAAAACGACGAAAGGAAACGAACGCAAATGTATAATAATAATATCGTGTATCTATGTAATATTTATCAAAGATCGTTAATAACGAACCTTTTTGAGAAAATAACACAAAACTTTTATTCGTAAAAATCAAATTTAATTAATGCGGCCGAATAATAAAATATATTTTACGACACACGTTTCCTAATTAATTGCTACGCACTTGATATTTGTATAACGGGCCTACCACTAAACTTGGACTTATTATGATTTATTACTACTAACTTCGAAATATTACGTTAAATTATCAATCAAGATGAATAAGTTACGTCCATGAAGTTGACTAATTCACACGTTATGAGCTTAACGAAACATATGCCGCTTTTCAGCGAGTTATTTGCGACGATTTTCAATTATAATTTCAAATTTTCGAAATTCGTTACTTCGTAGTAAAACCGAAATTAATTTAGAACTGTTTATAAATGTATACAAATACAATCTATTTGGACCGTCAACTATTATCACTCGAACACTCGATACATTTTATACTACAATTATTAAATTTAATAACTTCGTTAAAAAAAGTGAACAATTAAAATCGTCATCATCATCATCATCCTCGCCTTATTCCCATCTATTTGGGGTCGGCCACCTTAGTCTTAAACCTCCATTTGCCCCGATCTCCCACATCCTCGACGCACACACCAGCAATCCTCATATCCTCCTCAATCGTGTTTAGCCACTTCTTCTTTGGTCTTCCTCTTCCTCTTC
>JAIPRN010002097.1:0-34741 GCA_025469175.1 Geopemphigus sp. TES_GeoC_2020 | reverse complement strand
CCCCCTCCCCGCCCCCCCCCCCGGACAAATAAACGTACGCGCGCGTATTTAAATCGAAAAATATTACTAGAATACCCCGGCGACGTGACACTGAATACATTTGTTCGTGCCGAACAGCCTACGCGCGCGCGCGCGCGCCGCACACACACGACTTTGTCGAGAACTGCGGCGACGATTTACATACGTACGCACTACACAAGCGTAGAATTTACGCGCGCCTCCTATACGACGTATAATAAAATAAATACCACGCACAGGTAACACACACACAGTTTTTAGCGGGGTTGAGTACTTGTGTCGTCGAGGGGGAATTTCCGTTGTGAAAAAATAAAAACGGTCGTCGGCGACCAGTCAGCTGTTAGTGTGGATATATACGGGTACATAAAGTCGCCTACTCGGTGACCGAACGCTCTCGGCCGATTATTACCGATTTCGGATCGGAGCGAAAAATCTCCACTACCGGGCCGTCGTAACGGATCCCGAACGTACCGCGGCGGAATTCCGAAAAACAAATTTCCTATTCGGCGAAACGCTTATCGCGCGGAACGGTAGGTACTCTTTTATTAAACGCGTAACACCACCGCGTATCCCTTTCCTTTCTTCGTGCACACGCCACCGTCACAACCGGCGGCAATCGAGATTTCCGCTTCAAGGTCCGCGACGTAACCGGTCGCGCGACATTTTCTAACCCTATCCCCCGACCACGGGGGCCAGAGTACGACGACTGGCAGATGTGTATGTGTGTGTATACTACTACTACTACTATTACTACTACGCGTACAACGTTACCACACGTCTAAGCGTACACGCGTGTAATCCTATCTCGACGTATCACGCGTCGTGTACGATATCCTTCGGGGGGGTCTAGTCGTCGTCGTCTCTCTCACTCTATGTGTATGTGTGTGTGTGTGCCGTGCCGTCCGTCTGGTCGTGCCGTTGTCGTTGTCTCTAGCGCACGTACACCGCGGCGGGTCAACGACCGGCCGGATACGGGTCGCGACAATTATCTAAAATAACGCGGCGGCGGCTTTAAAATTACGATAATTTTCTTTACCGAATTCGACGATTTCACGGACCGACGGCGAAATCTTTCGCGTACATAATAAAAAGTGTCCGCGTGTCGGCTACGTAAACGCGGCACAATACGAGGACGGGACACCGTTACCGTACGTTCACCGCGGCCGAGGGACCGACGACGATCGGTACGAGAAACGCGTTCCTCGATAGCGCCGAAACGGATATCGCGCTACGACGACGACCACGTTCGTAGTTGAGCCGTACACGTTTTAAACGGCACCCGGACGAACGTCACGATAACGTTATTGTTTTAATCATAAACAGACACGCGCTACACCCCCGCGTGCTGACGAGTAATATTTCGAAACGCGAAATGTGGCCGCTATCTTATCTCGGTTAAATATCGCTCGCGGTTTTGGTCGTTCGCCGTTTCCCGCATGTCGAAACAAACGAGAACACCATGTGTGTGTGTGTGTGCGCGCGCGCGCGCCGAGTTACGTTTCCAACAAAAATCGTTCCGCCGACGATAATTTAACGTAAAAAACACGAGGACCGTGAGAGTTTATTACGGGCACGAAGTTCCAGTCGTCCCGGAGGAAAACGAACATTTTCCCCTTTGGCCCAAAACAAGCTCGCCGAACGTGTCAAGGACAATGCCGACTGTTTTTTTTTTCGCTCGAGACATTGTTTTCGTATCCCGCGGACAAACTGTCACTCGGGTATTCGATAAAGACGTATTTAAATACGTTGGCCGGAGAGAATTCGTAAAAACGAAATAGGCCACTTGGTTTCCTAGTGACACAACGTCGTCCCACAACGCTGTCGATTTTTGGCCGACAAAAAAAAAAAGCGATCCCTGTGGCCCCGTTTTTTCCTGTTTGCCGACACCGACATTCGCGTAACGGACGACGATTTCGAGACGTAGAGGCAATCAAGGCGAACGCGACGACGGAACCGTGGAACGCTACGGCGTTCAGTTACGACTCCGGAACAGTTCCGAAGGACTATAGAAAAAATGGCGAAACCGTATTCGAGTATTCCGCCTCCGGACACGTTTGAGTAACGCGTAACTCGATACGTTCGTAGCGGATAAAAATGAAATCCCGGCGAATATTTGTGGGCATCGCGGACATCCGTCACGTCGCGCGCCCGACGGCGACGGGAATAAAAATACGTTTCGTTTTCTTAACGGAGATTTATATCTACTCGCGCCGTACCGGCGGCGGAATGGGTACCGGGGAGGGGGGGGGTAAATACCGTGGAAAATCGGAACAACCGACGCAAGAAAAACGCGCGTGTACACGACACGAGCGCACGGTGGTCCGAGTACCGGAACCAATAATTATGGTCGTCCCACACCACGACATTCCCTGTCCGACACGGGAGGCCGCGTTTCCCTCCGAAGGACCTCCGCCACTAACCCGAGCGACCACGGGTTACGGAGGCCCGTCAAACGCGCGTAACGAAACGTGTTAAACGAATTACCTTTACTGGCGAACCGAACAGCTCTTTCTTATCTTTCACGTTGTTCTCGGATACTTGTTGCTGTCTGGATTGTCGCTCTTTCTCCCGTTGTTTTTCCCGTTCCATTCTGCGAAACAAAATTACACAAAATTACAACTATCGTCCGAACCACCCGTTCACGGCGGCGATATTGTTAACGTATTAATAACGCCCCGGAGCGGGCGAACGACGGACTACGGGCGGCTATACACGATGGGTAGGGATCAGCCGGACGCGTCGTAGACGGATTGACCGCCGGGACTGTAAAAAGAGTTTGTATTTTGTTGTACGCGCGTCGTCGCCGAACGCTATTCGGAACGGGCGTGTACGTTTTCGCAAACGGCACGTGGGGAAATCACCTCTGCGCGTATCGTCAATTGTGTAACTAGACGATACTAACGTTACCACGAACGCGCGGTGAACATCTGCGGACGTACGGACGAAACAGAATACGAACGACGGGACGAGACAGGTATATATATAATACGTGTTTATTGTGTGCACGTGTGTGCGTGGCACGCCTGAAAGATTCCGGTGAATTCCACAGGTAACGAGGAAAATACGCCCCCGCTGGACCACCGCCGTCGGTTGTTCGAGAGGGGAAATTTTTTTTTAAATACCCGTTTTTAAAGGGACCACGGTGGATACCCCGTCGTCGCGAACGCCGCGACGTACACACACTCCGCGCACCAGACCACCACCACCACCGCCGCCGCAGCTCGCGGCGGAGTAACCTTTCTTGAATCGGCGACAGACGGACAGCTGCCGTCGGGGCACCCATCCAGGCGGCGCGTACACACCTGACACATGTCGTGCACAGATTTCCAGGTGCCCGAGATACGCGAACCGACTACCACTATCCAGAGTGGTGTGTACGGTGTTTCTATTTTCGGTCGTTGGAACAGGAGGGCGCGCGCTCGGTGTCGGGTAGTGCCGTCTCTCGTCTCCGGTTAGGCAACGGTTTTCGGCCGACAACGGATTTACCGAACGGTCGTGTTATCCGCGCCGGACGTTTCTCTTCGCCCGATTTTGCCGACGGTTCCGAATTAACGCGGACGCCGAAATAAATGGCCCGAGTGGACGAGACACGATTTTATACGGCCGACGAACGCGCGCGGTTTCGACTATTTTACGACGCCCGTACGCGTGTGTACCTTGTGTGTTGCGTACGGGCATAATATATAAATGGTCGGTCGACACGTTTTACGCGACGGACGTTTTTCGCGGGCGCGGTAAATACTACGTGGAATCGAACAGAGTCCGGCGGCGTTTTTCGGAACGAATTCCAGGTGTATAATAATAGCGTAAATCGGGCGCAATGATAATGGCGCGACCCCTAGCAGTCGTTCGCGTTTTGTCGACGACACCGGAGTTCATCGCCAATGGTGGTCGCGTTCCGCTAGACTTTTGTCGCGAGAACGACGGAAACCCCGGAACGAATATCTCGATCGCGCGTTACGTCCTTCCGTACGCGTTTTCCGCCATTTTACCACCGTCGTCGTGTGTATATACATACGTGTGTGTGTATACGCTATTAATACGCGCACAATGTACGGAGAGAACTAGGACAACGTGAAGATGGGTGGGGAGGCCGAAAGTGTCCGTTACTACGTTTATAATACGGCGCTGAATGGCGCGCGGACGAGGAGGAAACACGGTGGACGCGGTGTATATATTATATACACCGTGGAGGCGGGTGTGTGTGTGTGGGGGTAATAATTAATGACGAGAATCGGACTTTTATATGTGGAACGCGTTGCGCGCGCCGTGGCTAAGCGAAATTCTGGCTCGTGTGTGTGTGTGTGTACGAAGCCATAAAGAACCCCGTATAACACACGTGTACAACGCCGAGAGAGAACGCGTGTATATATATATATATATGTTTATATACACAACGGGCCCCGAAGACACGGAAAATCAATAGCGCGCGTTTATCCCTTCGCGGTGGCCGTGTCCACCACCGAGCGGAAGAGAGACGCGGACGGAACGTTTTACTTTTTTTATTTTTCTTCCACGATATTAGGATCGACGAGGATGGGTGGGGAGGGGGAGGATTTTTACGCTCGCGAATATCACCGCGTACACACGACGCACGCACGACGGCACCGGCGGCGTTCGTTCGGGTTCACCCTAAAATATCGTCGTCGACGATGCACAATGCCGACGACGACACCCTCAGCGATTGTCGCGCGTCTCTTCGTCCCTTCGTTCGCTGTAACGACGTGACGGTGCGTGCGGTGGTGTGGACGCCGGTTTTTCGGTCCGTTCGTACGCGCGGGCGTAGTAACGTTTATATAATACGCGATCGAATGGGAAACGTTTACGTTCGTCGTCGTCGTCAGAGAGAGAAATAGTGTGTGAGAGAGAGAGAGAGAGTTTTTTTTACGAACAAACCCGAAAACGTTCGGTGAATGGCACACGGATTATCTCGCCGGCGCCGCCGCTTAGCATCGATTTTCATTAGCTTCTCGCCGCCGTCCCCTTGCCTTTTCTCATACTGTTTGCTACTCTACTTACCGCGGGCCGTTTAGTACACAGCGCCCGCCGCCCCGCTGTACCCTCTAAAAACACCGGACGCGAACACGAACGGCCGACAGTTTTTGGCGAAAAACCGACGCATCGTCGCCGCCCGAACGGTTTATTACACGGTAAAACGATTATCCGTGGCCGACCACCGCCAATTATACGGACCGTATGATAAAACGACGCGTTATTAAATATAACCCCTGTCGGCGCGATTATTCCGATAACCTAACGTCGCCGCCGGACGAGAATACGGAAGGGCGGGTGGGATGTGTCCCGACTATATAGAACGGGCGCGTTTACGAAATCGCATTGTTATGTTGACGGTATTTTACCCGTCCACGATAGTCCCGCACGACCCTACTCCTCACCGACCAGCCACCACCCCCGAACACGTTCGGTGGATCAAAGAAAACACGGCGGTCGGCGGCGGTTGTTATTATTACGGACGTTTGTTTACTACGGACTACGTGTCGTCGCGCAGTTTGCGCTTCTCCGACGACGTAATCGTTTCGCGGTCTACAATATACGTAACGAAATTATTTCGACTCTTTCGAAAATCGACGCATTTTTAATTCAATCAAACACTCCGTTCAAACTCGATCCAAAACGACGGTCTACGAAAATTCCCTGTTCCCACCACGTTCGTGTTCTTGGCGAAACGTAAAACTCCTCGCCAACCACAATACACGGCAAACCGTAACTCGGGGACGCGCCGATTTACCGAACACTAAAAACTACGTAGAGGCACACGCCAGGAATAGTTAACGGCGTTAGTAGCCGCCCAAGTACAACGCAAAGCGATATAGAGTACGGCGACTAAATACGAATGTACCCGAGGTGTGGGGGGAAATCGTATTTATAACCGCCGGGTTTTCGTTGGTCTCGTGTTGAACGTAACGCGCTACACAACTAGTGTTAATTAAAAACGCGAACCCGTTGCACGAATAAAACACCTCGTTCGTCTATCGGCGCGGAAACTACGGACTTCGGGCGCGGCGGATATTCGTCGAAATTACGAAATATCATACGTAATATCGGGAACGATATAAGCAATACGGGCCGAGAGGACGTATCGAAAAACGCGCGCGGAACGACGAAAACACGTGAAATCGGTGAAACGCGAGTGCGCGGACGGGCGCTGGAACGAAACAAACACTCTCCTCCGCCCCGGTAAATCCACGGTGGTCGGTGGAAATATTCGAAAGACGCGCGTTATATTATTATACGCGCGCGCGTTGTTCGTGTCTCTGGAGAAAAGAAGACGTGTATATAAATATATAAAGCTATGACACTGTGTCGAGCGTGTGTATACATATATATATATATATATATATATATGTACGGTCGGACGGCGACGTGTGCGCGACGACGAGGGGGAGAAGAGAGTTCTTCCGTCGGCGATGGTCGTTGACCTCTATTGTGCCGGCGACGGCGGCGAGCGTCGACGACGGTTTTTCGTTTACCGCCGCCGCCGCCGCCGCCGCGTGTATGCGCGAAACGACGACACCACAGCCGCAGCCGTTTCGGAGATTTTCCACGGGGATAAACGCTACCCGAAAAAACTGTTCGTTTTCCTGCGCGTCCGAACGTTTCTTTATTTTCTCGGGTTTTCAACTCGAAACCGACCGTTACTACTAACGATACCACGGTACGTGTACACGACGACGACGACGCGTGCCGGGAATATCTCGTACGCAAAACCGTTTGCTCGTCCATCACCATCGTCGCGTCGAACCGGTTATCATATCCGGGCGTAAGCGCATTGCCGGCGAAATACAAATCGACGACGGAATACGGACGCGCGTTTATCAACCGAAAAACGGTCACGGGCGTCGCCCCGTACAAACCTAACGTAACCTTTGGACGGCCGGGGGTAACGACGAAAGAAACGTAATCGTCCCGAAATTGTCCGTAGATTTGTAAAGAAAAACGGGAAGAGAAATCGGACGCGCGGTAATGTCGGTTTGTCGTCGTCTTGGACGGCGAATTATCGATCGTAAACGGGAGAACGACGGCCGCGAATCGTGTAAAAACAAAACCGATTCGACGACGCTAGAGTTTTTCGCAATAATTCCTCGGTTGGGGCGAAGAAAATTACGCGACGGAAAGGTGGCGCCGCCGTCGGACGACCGAGAGAGAGAGAGAGTGAAAGAGAGAGAGAAACTAGCGAATTAAAAATAAAGCGCGCGCGGCGTACTAATATACAACGCGCTCACATTTTACGAACACAAAGCCGATATTATATATATATATACACGCACGTTTATTCGTACTTAAGCAACCGCCCGGTCGTGTTCGTTCGACGTGCCGCACGAAAACGAGAAATAAAACGTGGCGACTATTTTGAAACGACTCCAAATCTCTCCAGTGTGTGTGTGTGTGTGTGTGTGTGACTCACAGAAAATAAACCCAGCGATGTGTACACACATACACGACTCCCGAAAAACGCTAATACGGTAACCGTTCGCCGTGTTTTCGCGACTTTTCTCCAGCGACGAATCGCGTCGTCGCCCGATTAAACGCTAACCGCGGTTAATTCGTTTTTATTTGGTTTTATGCGTTAACGTAACCGACGACGAACTAACAGGTAAACACGAACCAAAAAGGCGTACGAAAACGAGACGCGTATTTACGCCGCCAAAGGCGAATGCCCGGGCGCGCGTTACGACCGTCCGTTCGGTCAAAACGACGAGCCCATTATGTTTTATTACGTAAACCGCGACGACACCGACCGGGTGGACTGGTCGTGTAACGATACGTTAACGAGGGACGTGAAAACGAAACCGAACGACGGGAAAATAATAATAATAATAGCCGTCGTAGTAAAAAAACGGCGTCGGGTTGTTTCGTGTCTCCGCGCGTCCGTCGCGTGTAATAGGTAGACACAACACGGGCTACCCATTATTCTTCTGTCCTCCGATTTTCGTTCGAACGAAAAATAATCGTAACGCGATCGTTGCGCAAACTAGATAGACGAAGGGTCGCGACGACCGATTGTCGTCTCGCTCGACCTTTGCCGGTTGCGGTATATAGCGCGGCGTACGGTGCGAAATACCCGACGACGGGCGGCGGCGTACGTGCGCCGTCGAACGACGGACCCGACGAAATTATACGGTTCGGATACGACGGGACGGAAAAATTGTCCGAGCGCTTTCCGTCCCGAGGAAACCGAACGTCGGAAATACGACGCGTACGACGACGACGTGTATGACAACACGCCGGCACGCGTATAATCGTTTCGGCGACGAAATATTAATAACTCGCCCGCCGTGTGTACACACACACACACGCACACACACACACGCACACGTGTGGGGTCCGTTCACATAAATAATACGCGCACGTTGTGTACACACATCGCGCCGCGATACCGTTTTTTCTTCTTACCGGGGCGGCGGTACAAAAAAAACGCTCGTGTTTCTCGGGCCTACACGCGTGTGAAAACGGAATATTTCCATTCGAACACGGAACGAAAAGCCGGTTTCGGTCGTAGAAAAAAAAAACCCAATCCCGGTAAATGTTCGTTAATACGCGCGTACGTTAAACGACGGCGTGCGTGCGCCGCTTTATCGCCGGAGATTAGAAAATCCGATAAAACGACGAAAGTTAAACTGTTTTCGGTTGAAAAAAGGGCGCACCGACCGAGGAGCCCCCCCGCCCCATTATAAACGCGTCTGTTTTCCGCCGTTCGTTATCATATCCGATAGACGGAACCGTACAACACGGCTAACGACGCGATCGTTAGTTCGTTAGTTATTATTATTATTATTTATTCGTTCCTTGGCTCGTTTACGTATTTTGTACAAACATTACGAACGAAACGCGTTTATTATTGGGAAAGGTGTGAGGCAAACGGCGTGTGTACACCGAACGTAAAAATAAAACGACGCGTCGTTTTCGGTAGACCATACGGCGTGAGAACCGCACGCGCTTCCTCAGTGCCGCCGTGGTTCGCGGCGGCGCTCGAGTCGCCCTCCTCCTCCTACTCCCCCCTGCACCCGTAATCGAATTTCGAGAAATTCGAGAAGTTCGTCGCCGCGCGTCGTTTCGAAAACAATCGTCTTTGGTTTTTGTCAAAAGCGACGACCGTCGTGTCATCGGCGAATAACGAAAGATGTCCTTTGGAAGTCGCGTCAGCTAGAGGGTAAGGTTAGGAGAGTAAAAATTCTAAATATACCCGGCGCGCCGCGGCGTATTGTGTCAAAGAAGTATTGGGGGGGGGCTCATGAGTGGCGAAAAAGTCGGCGGACGGAATCGTGCGCGTATTAAAACAAAACGTCCCTTCGAAACACGGATATGCAGCGTTGTGTGTGCCACGAGTGTGTACCCCGGTATGGAACGCGTCCAAAACCTATTTAAAAACCGCGTCGTTTATAGGCGGGATCGATAACATAAAAAAAACAAAACCAAAAACCCCCGCGATTAAACGACGCGCGTTCGACGATTCCGGAAGACGATTATTAATTACGTCAACGCCGGACGAGCGGCCAGAGAAGATGGGGGGGGGGTCGATTTTCTTTCCGTTCGCATTAGCGCGGCGTTCGACATTATTACCGGCCGCCCGCCCGCCCGTCCAATCGAAACAAATTTGCGCGGGACGCGCCAAGTAGACGACGAACAACGCCGGCCCCTCCATTCGTCTACCGAATAATATTTGCCCGATGAAAATGGCGTTTTTGTAGAAACTACCGAAGCGTACACTTTGCCCTACCCGACGCGCACGTAAAACGGATAGGTTCCGTCCCATTTTCTAGCCGTACCATAATAATAGTGCGCGGGTACTATGGACACGTACCGCGGCAACTATCGTGTGTCCGTGTATCCATCCCGGCCGGTCGCGTATGTGACACAACACGTTCCGTTGTCCAACCGACAAATGTGTCCTGTAAAACGAACATTGTTCGGACGGCGACGGGCCGGCGAAGGAATAAAATCAAATACACGCGCGTAACGAAACCGAGTAGTCACTTTCCGAACCGGGAAATCCGAACGGATCGAAATCGTGACGCCGGGCGTAGTAATAAGACGACGGTCGGCTGGGGGACTAACTAGCCGCCGACGCGCCCGCGGTTTATTATTATTTATCAATTAACGCGCGCGCGCGCGCTACGTGTTTTTTCTTCTCTCCTCCGATTAAAATAATAAATCGAAGACTGACCCCTGAGACGATAACGACACGAGCGCGGCGGTTCGGGTGTCGGGAATACCGCGCGCCTTCGTGGTACAAAAAGGTTCGGCACTAAAAATTACGACCGCCGCCGCCGTCGATTATCATCGTCGTCGGCGCAACGGGGCCGTTCGCCAATTAATTATTACACCGACACGCGGGCACACGGCGTTCGTGTCCGACATTCGTGCGCGCCGATAAGGTACGCGCGCACGCGTACAATTTACAGTCGGGTAAATTTACGCGGACGTGACGGTACTGGCGATGGTCGTGGTGGGGCGTACGCGCTTACGTGGTTCCGAATAAGTCTCGTACTACGGTTTTTTTTTTCCCTAATCAATAATATACGACTATAGGACGCGACCTTGTTCGCCATTCGTGAACAATTATCTACACTAGCCGTGTACACACACACACGCGCGCGCACGCGCGCACGCGCGTTAATGATCCCCGGGTTCGATTCTAATCCGCGCCACTTTACGTACTTACGCACGTGCGCCCGTTCCCGATTTCTATTTATATATTCCGAAACGAACGTGTCGCGCACGAATCGATACGCGTAACGAAAAACGTCGCGTTCGGTTTTTTTTTTGTCCCTCGCTTATAGCGGGACAAAAAAAAAGTGGCGCGATCGTTATTTACCGACGACTATTTATACGATTATCGTTACTAATACGCGAGGAGCGACTGTGTATACGAACGGACAAATTCGTCGTCGCGATTACCATAATTAACGGCCGCGTAAAAGCGCGCGGACGGAAAGTCGTGAAATACGCGATTCGAAAATACGAAAATCGCCGCAAAAAAACGACCGTCGGTAGGCACGCCGTCGTGGTGTAAACGATACATTACCGGCGGCGGTAAACGAAACATGTTTCGATTATCTATTTGAAAAAACGTCCCAGCCGTTATCGAACGTGAACACGGACACCATTCGGACCGGCGACGGTCGAAAAACCTACGCGGCGCGCGCCCCCGTCGTAATAATTACACACGCAGCGAGGGCTACGACGACGAATTTATCGGAAATTCCTCGGCGGGTGTACCTGACCACGGCGGTCGGCGGTTCGGATTTTAAAAAACTACCGACCGGACAGCGACGACGACGACGACGACGTAAGCGAGCGTAGACAAATATCGAACGCGGAAACCTTACGAACCGTTCGAATAAAAAAAAAAATACCGAAAAGGTCGTCCCGACGACGTCGTTTAAAATGTATAACGGGCGAACGAGGAGACGACCCGCCGTCGTCCTCGTCCAGAAGAACCACAACACTACCACCCACCGTCGTCATCGAATATTTCCCGGAGGTTTTTTTTTCTTTTTTTGGTCGCTCATTCTACAATGGGATTACGTTGACGGTAAAAAGTTTACAATGGAGATTTCACGTCGCGTCCCCGGGGACGGTTAAATACGATAACCGTGGAAAAAATTCCGACGGTTTTTCGCGCGCGTAGTTAACTAACGAAGATATCGCGCATCCCGCCCGCGTTAATATTATTGTACGGGACGATTACGCACGAAATCCCGCCGTGTTGTCATTATCGGCGGAGTTGGACGTCCGTTTAGACAAAACGCTCGCCCGAATCGAAACCCATTTTCCGTTCGAACGATTCTCACGCTGATTACGCTGGTTACACCGGTTAGCGCGGTCCAACCGACGCGGTTAGGTAACGCACGACGGAAACCGTACACGGCACCTACTACGGCGCGTACCGGAAGGCGTTACACATTTATTCGAATAATAGTAAAACGATCGTCGGCAAGTCACCGTGCTCTCGACGTAAAACGCGACGACGACACGAAAACCGCCGGCCGAAAGAACGTTTTCTCCCCTCTCCCGACACCACACACTCGTCCACGTGGCCACGCGACGATCGGTTTATTATATCGTTAAATCGGCCGAATATTACAAATAATGGCGGTCCGAAACGCGAGCACGTCGTTAAATCATCGTGTACCGTGGGTCGTGGGGGGGGCGCCGCGTACACCACCGTGTCGTCGAGAACGGGCGCGACGTTGCCGTCCGTGACGTGCGCGCGCGCGCGAGTCAGAGGGGAAACCCGACGCGCCGGTGTTGCTGCTCTCGGTCGGCCCAACGTCGATCGCCACTTAATCACGGCGGCGTCGTAGGAGGAAGAGCAGGTGGTATGGGAACGGTGTCTGCCACCCGTTAATCGTTCGTTTCGAAAATCGAACCGATCGTCGTGGAACGCGAACGACCTCCCCCCCGAAATGATACGCGTATAATACGTTTTGGACCGTGACGTCCGAACGACTTTGTTTTTACTATTATTATTCGTCGTCGACCAAGTACGGCGATGAGCGCGCGCCAGTGGAAGAGGTGTAAGCGACTTAACGAGAACCTTATCGCTCGCTCGCTCGATGATACGGCGCCGGGTTAGGGGGAAGGTATCGATTTCCGCGGAACAGCACCACGGCGTTTCGACGACAATTTCGAACTGCCGCCGCCTGGTTACAGCGTAATAATAGTAGTAGTAGTAAAAGTAGCGCGTTCTCGATACGTTTTACACGCGTGAACCGTCGAAAGCAAAATTACGGGCCGTTTAAGCGCGCCGTACGAAAGGAAAACTAGCCGTTCACCCGTCCCCACCACATCGGCGCCGCGTTACTATTAGCGACGTCCAATGGGCGAAAAAGTATTTACCACCGCCGCCCGGCCGGATGGTGGCGATTTTTATTCTGTTTACCTTTTCGTCGCCGAATACGCGGGACGCGAGCGTTTTCGGACGAATAATTTCGCCCGACGAGAACGCGATTTTACGTTTTAAATAATACCGGGGAGGGGGGGAACACCCACCCGGGTCTCTTTCAGTTACAAAATTCCCGCGAACTACACGGCGGCGGCGGCAGTCAATGTGTGTGCGTGTACGCTAGCCGAAGTAGATATATACGCGACACGAACGGCGGTTTTATATCACTCCGTAGAACCTAAATTACGTTATTTACGCCGTAAACGTCCAGGGCGCCTAATAGGTATTATACGCAAAAAGTTTCGAATTTCCATCGAAATTTCGTTCGTAAAATTCGTCGGCGGTAAACAACGCGCGCACCGGGCCCCGTTAACACAAATAAACATTGTGTCCGATCTCTCGTACCGGCTGTAAAGGCTCGCGAATACATTAAAACGTCGGTTTTCCGTTTTCCACGCCTAGTTTACGATAACGTAATAAACGAAAGTCGTCCGGTCACGTACATATATATGTACGCGCGCCGGCTTTTTATTACGACGTTCGTATTATACGCCCGTGAAGGGCCGTTGTTCAACGTCTACGCGCCCCCGTAATGTCGGATATACGCCGACGGTGTACGTACGTACGTACGACAGACACGGCCGTGTAAGCGAAAACAAGGAACGGTTCGAAATCGCGGCGTTATTGAAAATGGACGACCAAGGTCCGTTCGTTAGTGAATAACGTGGAAAGAAAAAATGCCGATAAACGAGGCTTAATTACGCCGTAAACGAAAAAACCGGACGTATCGGTATTTTCGAGTATACTCCACGCGCACGGATTTTAATCGTGGTCGTCGTTATCGGTCCGTTTCGTTTTACGGTTCCTTTTATTTTTATCTTTCGCGAAGTATAAATAATAATAGGTAATTTATAATCCATTACGTACGTGTGTGAGTGTGTATATACATATATACGGTGAAAATTTAAACGGACGGCAGAAACAGGAGTTTCGTTAAATCGCGTAATTTAATTTATAACGCGTAGAGAGTTAACGAATAAAGTACCTACGGTAAAAAAAAAAAAAAGAGTATTTCCTCTTACGTAACATACTTCATACAATGAGCGGACCGTTCAAAACACGCTTTTTCGTAATAACGTTTTAATTAACGTTAACGCGCGTTCGCTCGAAATTAACGAGCGTTGTATACACTCCCGAGAATGATAACCGACGACGACAACCGTAATTATATTATTCGTTACAAACAACGTAACGATCGGCTCTTCCACCGCCCTCTGATCGTAAATTACCGACGTTCGTTCGTCGTTGTCCCGCAAAATACGTTAAAAAAAAACACCGCACGGTCAACAGGAGTTCCTTTTCCAAACACCGATCGTTTCCGTTCGGCGCCACGTATACGTGCGTGGGTGGTAAGAGATGGTACCCACCGTACACACACGATTTGTATACGATACGACCGAAGCGGGGGGGGGACTACCCTTAACGAACGTGTCGGACCGTTTATTTATTTATTTAGCGCGCGCGCGCTCGTGGGACGGAAAAAACGGAACCGCGCGACGGTAAACGCGTGACGACACAATTTGACGGGCGGGCAAGAGGCGCCACTAACCGACGGAAATTCGCCGACCCGGTCGCGGATTGTCCGAATTTCGAGCCGACGAAACGACGGACGTAAACAAAACCCTCGTTCGACTTAATTGACGTTGATTGGTCCCATCCTCCGGGCGTACAACATGGAAAAACGATTACGAAATCGGCCCACGCGTATTACAACAACAACAACAACAACAACGGGTAGTTGTAGAGTTGGTGTCGCCGTTATTACGTCGAAAGAGGTAATCGTTATTATATTACGGGCGCGCGTGTTAACGACGACGTCGTTAAAGAAGAAGAGAACGAAAAAGACATTTCGGAAAAATCTCTCTTCTTCGGACGCGCGTAGATTTTACAAGGTGGGCGGCGCAATGTAATCGGTCGCCGTTCGACAATTAACGTTTTTACTCGTGGCCACACCAACTCGCTCGGGGTGGCGCCCGAATTATTATTCCGTCGACGGCGGCGCGCCTTTGGACAATATCCGCGCGCGAACCGTTTCCATCGTACGGCCAAGCGAATACGGTCGGGCGGTACACGCCGGATAGATAAAATGCCCGGGGCGGCCGCGAACGGTTGGACGGACCGTCGGGGCCCGAGTAGAGAAAGGTTAACAACAACGGCACACGGTATGCACAGTCGGCGGCGGACGTGTGATATAACACAAACGCGCGAACACGCGGAGAGGGGGGAGGGGGCTCTTTATCGAGCGCCGGCGATCGGTTTTTATTTACGCTTCACCCGTTCCGACGAATTCCGGAAATCCACAAAAACGCGCCGAAAACGTTTCTTAAACCGTTTTTTTCTCAATACGTGCGCTAAACATATTATATATGTACGCGCGCACAGAGGACGGGGGCGTTACACGAGCGAACCGTTATACGGAGAGCCCGCGGTCGGTTTTTCCACGCAGAACGTGACGAATGGTCGTAATACGGAGGAAAAATCCGTATTACTTTTTTCCACCGACGCCGCTGTTTATAATAATACGATTTTCATCTACCTAACCGCCTGGGGACGAAACATAAACGGGCGGACTCGATTTATCGTCCAGTGTGTGTGTGTGTGTGTGTGTGTGTGTGTGTTCCTTCCTACCGGCGGCGATTATCCGCGGGGGCGATTTTCCGACGGAAAATGTTGTCGTCAATGTCGCGCGAGAAATCTACCGAACGAAAAAACGTCGACAACGCGGGCGGAGAAAAGCCGGCGGACGTTAACGACGGCGAACGGACGGCGTACGCGACACTTTCGCCTCTACGTCGATATGGAATTTGGTGGTTCAGGAGGGGGCTTAACTTATGTCGTAATTCGGTTCAGATTTTTAAGCGGAACGTTCGGCCACACGTAATATATAACGTTTAGAATGTTTCGACGGGTAAAGAAAATAAAAAAAAACCGATAAAACACTCCTCCTTTGAATCGCGTAAGTCGTAACGCTCGCGCGAACACACACACACATGACTGGTGAGTACGGTAAAGTAGGTAAGCTAACAGACTCGCCACGAGGATCGAGAGACGGGGGGGGGGAGAGATGGCTTTTCGATCGGATCTTTTCCGCGAAGTAATCCTCTACAAACTACTCGATGGGTTGAGGGGAGAGAACGAAGAACACCCGGAAATCGCGTCGTCCCGTACACACAGCGTGGCTACGTAAACGACGAAGCTTTCGGCGCGTAAAAAAAGGACGAACGGTAACAAACTAAAAAAAAAACACCGCCCGCCGATTTAACCCCGTCACAGCGGGATGGACGTGGTTGATGATGGACGGGTGTAAAGGGACGGGACGGCGCTAAAGGACTTCGAGGAAGACGAGTTCGGCGGCGAAACGGACACGTGGCCAATTACCGGAAGAACCGTTTATCACGCGCACCATACGACAGACGGGTGGCGGTAACGTGATAATAGGAACTTTCTCCGACCCGAATAAAACACGACGGCGAGATCGCGCGGTACCGACGGAATCGTTTTCGTCGTCCGGCGGCGGCGGCGACGAGGGCCCGAGAAATACATGGGCGCGGTTCGCCGTCGTCGTCCACGCGCATTACACGGGGACGACACACGGACGCCCGGCGAACCTGTAGCGGACAGCAACACTTACGTGGTCATGTAGCCGAGCCCGCCGCGGTTGTGCGCCGACGGCGAGTTCCTCAGGCTCTCGAACGGATTGGGTTTCGGTCGGTAATTCATGGCGGCGCCGTGGACGAGAGACGACGGTGGTCGTGACGCCTATCCCCCGG
The DNA here is from genome assembly GCA_025469175.1 of Geopemphigus sp. TES_GeoC_2020. NCBI lineage: Eukaryota > Metazoa > Arthropoda > Insecta > Hemiptera > Aphididae > Geopemphigus > Geopemphigus sp. TES_GeoC_2020. The sequence goes on along the minus strand of JAIPRN010002097.1, from coordinate 17,983 downwards.
TATAGCGTGTCGCGCCGTTAGCCGGACATGACGACGGATTTCGTTCACCAGCAGCAGCCGGCTGGGCGGGTTCACGAGCAATATTTAAGCGGTACGACGGCCGGACGGCATGTTTTCTTCGTTACGAATAACGCGAAATAATAATACGCGAAGAACGTCCGGAGATTTACAGTTTTTTTATTTGGCAACAGCGGTCGCACTAAACGGCGCACTTACACAAGGACAAATTTCGGCACACGTTCGCGCGAAATAATTTTAAAGCGAATAAAACGCGACGCCGGTAGGAGGGGAAAATATCGCACTTGCACGCGCGCGCGCGCGCATCACACACACACACACACCACGGCACTGTGACACTTCGCGAATAAAACGACGACGGTGACGAAGTTAAACTAGGAAAATCGTCGGCCGGTTTTTTTCGAATCCACGGGTTTTTAATTAAATCGTTAACGGCGATTAGGATTAAACTAATTATTATTATTATTATTATTGTGACGACGCGGAGCGCGACACGGCCGTACGTTCCTCACCGAGCAATGACGCGCGACTGAAGACCAACCGTACGGAAGCCATATTGAGTGTCCGCCGTCTCCGCCGTTAGTTAGAATGAAGAGCGCGCGCCGCGCGCCGGCCGTGCGTGTCCTCCGCCACCGCCACTACGCCGCCCCATCGACGACGACGAACGTTCCCCACGCCCAGCCCGTCGTCCCGTCGTCCCAACCCCCTCCACCAAAGCCCCTTCCAACAGCGAACCGAAACGGTGCCGGCGCGCCAACGCGTGGAGGGGATGTGAACGGGTGCCGCTTCGCGGAGGCTTGAACGGCCGCGAAGAGGGAGACCGACCGGCAGGCAGAGCGGTGCGCGTCTCCGGCCGACGGCAAAGGACGCACGCGCACCGTCGTCGGCTCTCTCGCACACACACACGCACAGCTGTAATCGGTCGTGAAGTGGGACGGAATAACGTAACCGGGTGGGGGCGAACGACGGGCGGTACGAGCGCGTGTATACGGAACGATCGCGGTGCGCGGCCGTTAACAAGTGTGCCCCAAAGGCGGCGAGCGCGCGCGATTGTGCCCCGTCTACCGGTAAAGCGAACGCGACGAACGTTCTGTCGTATATTATTTCGGATCGACGAGGAAACGGCCGGACGGACGGTATTCAAGGGATTACGGTAGAAGGCCAGCGAAAAGTATAACCGGCCGGCGTTTTACTAGTGTAACATTTTTTCGGAAATTCGCGCCGAGTCCGAGACACGACTTCGCCGGCCGCTCTCGTGTTCTCGATCGACCGCCAATCAGCGCGCGCGCGCACACACACACACGAACGGACGGCATTCCAGGGCGTCGTACGTTTGTTTATCGTTACCGTTATTATGTATATGTGTGTGTGTGTAGTTCGCGGCGCGCGTATATGACGACGACAAGGACGTCTCCGTTGGTTTCGCGACTTTCGAACAACACGCCGTCCCCGCCGCGCCGAAACGATAATAATAACGCGGTCGGCGTCCCTTTAGCGCAACAACACGGCGCGGCCAACAACCCCTTCGGGTCGTTCGTACAAATAAACAAAAGTCGCGAAAACACCGAGGAAGGAATACCCCCGGCCCGAGGTCAGTGATCCTTTGAGCGGGGGCGCGCGCGCGCGTACATAATTCGTCGATACTAATAAAAAAAAAAAAAAATAACAGCGCCGAACGCAACGACGAATACGGAAAAATTATCCCGTACATATTTTTACTTACACGTTCGTTCGTGTTAACGCGACCCCTACGTATACGGCTGCTACTATTAACGCTACTAACTCCTAATAATTTACTTGGCAATTGTGTACGCGGTGTACGTGGACTACTACTATATACGAAACGAAAAATTAAAAAACGCGTAATAATATTCCGCCGCCGCGACGACGACGACGATATTAATGAGTACCGTGTGTATGTGTGTGTGTGTGTGTGTGTGTGTGTGTGTACGGCGCGTACGACAGACCAGGGCCGGGGACGGAAAATATTATAAAAAACGCGCGAGACCGAAATCTACGCGATAATAAAATTTCAAAACTCGCACACGTAAATCGGGACGACCGAAACGGAGATTCCGCGACGGTTGTAATTTATTTTTCGATTTACCCACACACACACACACACACGAATAGGAGAAGGTGAGGCAACGGTTCGGTCCGATTGTTGTCTCTATATTATACGGTTCGCGCTGTCGTCGGGGACTTATTATTATCATCGTCTCGGCGCTTCCGCAAAACTATATAGACTACTACTACTTTCGAATCGGGCCGACGAATTCGCTTTTTTTCCGCCGAGAACGGTTTTATCTCTCCCTCTTACCAATTCTACCGCGGCAGACGGCGCCGCGGCAATATAATAACGCAATAAGCGTTTTTCGTCGGCGATTTTTACGAAAACAAAAAAACAGGTCGCCGTAACGCGTTTCCATATATATTTCGTCGTACCGCCGCCGCACGACCAAAAGTATGTGTGTGTGTGTGTGTGTGTGTGTTTGTATAGTACGGACGGTTTTATTCCGCCGCGGTGTTAAATAAGTAGTAATATCCTTTTATTCGGACGGGCGAACGAGAGAAAAATCGACGATTCGATTTTTGTCCAAATCACGCGAGTTCCGCCACAAATTAACACTACCCGTTCCGGTAATTATTCGCGTAGGCCGGGAGGGACTAATTACCGGCGATTCGTCGTTGTTCGTGTCGATCCGTTCGTCGTAAGCGTGATATTTTCGGGCGCCCGATAAATTTCGGGCAAATCTCACGCGGGGTTCGATCACACTGATTTGTCTTCGTAAAACGCGAATACGTTTTTTTCGTAACGCGTCGTCGTCGTCGTCGTTTGATCGGCGGACATTTTCCGACTAAGTCGAAAACATATTAAAATCCCTTCTCCCCCTCCCGCACACACACACACCGTATATGACGACGAGACGCTGTGGACGGAAACACGCGATACGTGTAAGAAATATTTACGGTTCTTTCTTTGTTAGCCGTTTGATCCGAGATTTTTTATCGCTCTCGATCGTTCAGCGATCGGACACTTCGGAAACCCAAAATGGACGGCCACGTTTAGAACGAAACGAAATAGACGATCGAGACATTTTATGAAAATAAATGAAACTAGAAGTGGATCGCGCGACATTTTAATTTCGACCAAGTTACTTAACGCGTTTATCTATTAAAAAACAAAAAATCGGCGAGTCCTTAAACGAAACGAGTTAGTTTTTCAATAAACGCCTAACGTCGTTACAATTAACTTGAAACTATTATTATCTAAACGTCCGGTCTCGTGTGTGTATATAAACGGATTTATACGTAAACGGTAAACAAAAATATTTATACGTTTATAATTTCGCGTATGTTTCCAAAATAAGTTGCCGGTTTTGCCGTATCGGGGACACGTTTATTAACGTTTTGTTGTCGTACATTGGAGCCAATAATAACTAACAAGGGGGGGGTTTAAATATTTAGGAAAAATTAATTTCCCACGAGACGTATATTTTTAGTCGATAATGACGAAAAATTAAAATACTTTTAAACTTCAATACACGTTATAATATATAACGTTAAAAACGAATAATCTATTAACGTTTATAACGTGTCTCGTTTCGTTAGGGTAGTCCGATTTATTAAATTTAAAAATGAACCCACCCTCCCCCCGAAATTCAAGTGTAAGTACGGCACTGACCGGAGCCCTTTATTCGGCGAAAACCTTAAAATAATAAAATATAACGTTTAATTTCGAGCGTTCTCGTTACTTGGTTAATAAAATAAATATATTATATATATATATATAGATATCGTATTAAAATCTAAAGGAAATAAGAACTTAATCGTTTAACCGTTACCGGTGCTTGGATACGGATATGGAGAATACGGAGACACGGCGAAATTCGCGTTTAGGAATTCTCGTCGCGTCGTTCGAAAAATTCGTGACCGCCGAGACGACGCGTCTTAATTACGCAATTTAAATGGCGCGTGTCCGGCGGAAACGTTGGTAAGGAACGAACGTGGGCGTTATCCCGAATAGGGCACGGCGGGCCGTAGTAAAGTAGCGAACGGACTCTGTTCGGCGGATCTGCACGTAAATTCGTAATGCGTTCGAGGGACGTGTTTTTCGCCGAACGCACGCGACGCAAAGGTGGACGTTTTCGTGTATTTGTACCGTGCGCGAGCGGCGTCCCTCGGGCGGACGATATTCGACGTATTTCGTTTACGCCGCGAGATGATTCCCGCCGAACGGGTTTTTTTCCGTTTCCATTTCCACGATACGACCTCGAGAATCGACGAAAATTATTACGCCTCTCTACTATTATTATTACGTCTTTTTCCGCGTACACGTGTATATATATATATACAGTATACTGTATATGTATGCGTACGTATTTATATTACGACAGCGGACGGATGATGATGATTTACGGCGAAATACGTGACGGCGTGACTAGGGGAGGGGGCTAATCGAAAAAAGAACTAAAACGCGATACGCTTTGGGTTTTCGTATTTTTTTTTCCGCGTATATTCCGAGAAAATTCGATACGCCGCGCGCGCCTAATATAACGTCGGCGGCGGTACGGTAACTACAGGCCGTCACACACAAAACGTGAACGGCCATTCCGCCGGCAATACGAGTACAATAACCGAGATATATATATATATATATGCCGGACGAAAACGGAGGAAAACTACGACGACGACGACGCGAGTACAAGGACGACGGTTTAAAAAAAAAAACGATCGATTTTTATCGGACAATCGTAACACGAAATACGTGAAACACACGAATAAATATCGGCGCGCGCGCGCAACGTAATAGCCATATATATATATATATATATATATATATAGTCGACCGAAGTACGCGCGAGTAGATGGGCTTTGTGTGTATATGCTTGTTGGACACCTCCGCGTCTAGTTAATTTCGTACGTGTGCGTGGTGGATGACCGTGTCGATAAACCTCTCGTCGACGGCGTCGGCCCGCCGTCCGGGCGCGGCTGGTCCGAAATACGGCGGGGCGAAGAAACCGAAATTCGTTCGTTGCCCGCACGAATTTCCCGGTGGTCTGTGCCGCCGATCAAATACGAAAAACCGTCGTCCCGAAAATTCGTCGGCGAATTGCGTTTACGGGGCCGTACCTGTGTATACACAGACAGTGGCCACGGACGAACGCGTTTTTTATTCGTTTCCGCGGTACATGGTAAATTCTCGAACGTTCTCGCCCGAATCACGTTCACGAATCCAAACATACCGGAACAGTAACGGTCCCGGAACGTATCGGACGTTTGATAACAGTCGTTTTCTCGATACAGGTACACAAACAAACGCCGCTCCGCGCGATCGACTACGCGCCGCCGAGGAGCACCGGTGTTCTCGTAGGTTACCGCCAGCGGGTGGACGTGTGCGCGTACACGAACGATCGGTATATTACCTACAATTCGGCGTATTATTTTGCTTTTTCTAGCGACTACGTATAGTAAAACGCGTACGACGACATCCGTCCGACACGTGCGCGCAACACACGCCAGCACGTGCCCGTGGAACGGGGGCCTGACCGTAAGCGTACGAGAAACCGACGGTAAAATTCCGCGCTGACGTCACGCGATTAACGCGCCGAAACTATCCGTTTTTCGTTCGGAACGACGGATATTCGATCGAACGATTCAAACCCACCACGCGCGCTCGTACACGACAACGACCAACACAAATCGGTCGCACGGCGCGGAACGTTCGGTTCGACGATACCCGGGCCGAAACGAACCGGAGACGACTGAATCCGCGATACATAGACGGAGGGGATTTCTCTCGGTGCCTTCGATAGAGCAGCGCCGACGGTTTCTTTTACGGAACCGTTTCAATTAACGAACGCCCGGAGTCGGTAGCGAGAGGAGAAGAACGGGCGGACCGAACGGCGAGTTTGCCGCCGAAAGTCAATAACGCTAATCGTTCGAACGACAATTTCGCGAAAACGGTATATTACCGGCAAACAACTATTACTACTTGTACGCAGGTCGTTTCTTCGTCAATATTTCGTCTGGTCCGACGGCGACGTAACGCGGCGTCCGGTTTTTACCGTAGTTTTCGCACGGTGTCGTCGTCCGTGGGCTACGTACGTTTCGGAGAGATCGAAAGAACAGGACGACGACCGCTGAGAAAGTAATGAAAGAAAAAACGGTACGTACGATTCTCGCGCTTTGCCGCCGCCGCCGCCAAGTTACCGACTTTATTATTATTAAATACCGGATTACGACCGAAAGGATCGTTCGTTTTTCGTCAATCTCGCGCTTGCGTTATATTCTCGCGGCCGGCGATTTCACCCGGTCGTTCGTTCCGTAACCGTCCGGTTTCGTCGTTACCGGACACGACGGACGCCCGACAAATACACCGCCCGGCCACGGATTTTACCGTTAATTGCGCGCCCGCGTACTAATAATAAAAACGACCGTCGGCCGTTATTAAGAACGGTCTGTGGTGGACGTCGGTGGACGTTCGAACAGAAATACGGGCAGGGGGGTGGGACGTAAAACGCCGGGAGACGAAATACAAATAAATTACGGCCGAGAAGAAAAACCGCCGACGATATCGATTGTGCACGCGCAATATTATAATCGTGTAAGTACGTTGCCGCGACAAAAACGGAGAAAACAAAGTGCACGTAATTACGCGTCCGCCGATATTTTATATTAAAAACGCGGTATATTTTTCGTTATAGAGAAAGTCGTTTCGGTAACGTATCCACAACGGCACCGCGACAATAGACCTGCGGGGTGAGAGTGGAGGAGAAATTGGTCGAGGAACGGCCGCGTCGTTTCCCGAAGATTTCCCAACAGACGGGATGGTACTGCGGCCACGTGAAAGGAAAACGGAGGGACGGATGGTAGGGGAACAAAGCCCGTCTAATCCTATAGAGATTACACTGGCGCGCGATTCGAAAATACGCGCGCCAACGTCGGGCGCGAATTCCGAAACATACCGAACGCGGGTCGACGACTACGGGACTACTAAAAACGCCGCGGAGGAGGATTCGTTTTCCACAATATCGCGCGTGCGCGCGCGCCACACGAACTATCGTTTACGAATCCTTTCCCAATAGGACGGCCGTCACACTGCGCGTGTACGACGTAATAGAAATACGAAAAAAAAAAACAAAAAACAATCGTAAACACGAAGGTACGTCTTTAGGAGAGAGACGGCGGGAGGGATGGTGCCCGTCCCGTTTACCCGTTCTGCCGCCGCCACATGATCGCCGCAGGGAGATTAGACGATCGACAAAAGGGAAAAAAAAAATAATAATACGAAATTCCAGACCAATTATTCACTCTCCGACCTCCGCACGGTTTTCTACGTGTATGTGTGTGTGTGTGTGTGTGTGTGTGTGTGTATGTCTGTGACGGGCGGCGGCGACGGACGAGACGACGGACAAATAAACAAAAAAAAAACGGGGGAACGTCGCTCGATTTCGATCCGTCTCGAGTATCGGAATTCTTTCAGACGGGACGCCGACGGACGGCAACACGCGTACGTGGCCATTATTACGCCGCGCGTTACGGACTTTCGATTCGAACACGCGAAAATTGTAAACTAGTAGCGTTACCTGCGGCCACCAGCGACCTACGCGGCGCGTACGACAGACCAGGGCCGGGGGACGAAAAATATTATAAAAAACGCGCGAGACCGAAGTCTACGCGATAGTAAAATTTGCAAAACTCGTACACGTAAATCGGGACGACCGAAACGGAGACTCCGCGACGGTTGTAATTTATTTTTCGATTTACACACACACACACACACACACGAACAGGAGAAGGTGAGGCTACGGTTCGGTCCGATTGTTGTCTCTATATTATACGGTTCGCGCTGTCGTTCACTTATTATTATCGTCGTCTCGGCGCTTCCGCAAAACTATATAGACTACTACTACTTTCGAATCGGGTCGACGAATTCGCTTTTTTTCCGCAACATACGCCCAAAACGGTTTTATCTCTTCCTCTCGCTAATTCTACCGCGGCAGACGGCGCCGTATAATATAACGTAATAAGCGTTTTTCGTTTTTACGCGCGAAAAAAAACAGGTCGTCGCGACGCGTTTCGATAAGAAATATATATATATATACACGACGCCCCGTCGTACCGCCGCACAAAATAATGTGCGCGCGTAGTACGGACGGTTTTATTCCGCCGCGGACTGAATAAGACATTTCCTTTTTTCGGAGGAGAAAAATCGACGATTCGACTAATTCGCGCGTCCCGGAAATCGAGCGCGTTCATAGGCTCGTTTGTCCAGGCGGTACGACGACCCGTTATTCGCGTTTCGTACCGGCCGACCACCGTCGTCCAATTAGCTAATAATAATACCGCCGACCGGTGTCGTCGATCGGGACGCGCGTTTTCGCGTACACGAAACGACGGTGGTTTTACCGCGCGCGAAATGGACGGCGCCGGTGTACAAAGGGCACCGGAGCGTCCGGGCAGAAACGCGTCGGTCAGTCGGTCGGGGGCTTTCGAGATTTTCACCCGGCGGCGTACACGCGAAGAACGAACGTTGTACCGAATACGGCGTACGGGACGAACACACGTAAATCACGACGAACCGGCCGACGGCGGCGGTGACTTTTACTACGTTTCGCTTTTATATTCACCCGTCCGTCCATAGGCACGGTTTGCGGAATCACTAATTAACCATCGCTTGGTCGAAGTTTTTCGTACCCGAGAACGTTTATAATTACGACGGGCGGCGCGCTCCTCTTAAACCGATTATTAAGCTGACGGACGAGTGGATCTCGTTTATAGACTTACGGCCCCGGGACTCTACATTTTTGTACCTCGCACCGCCGGCGTTTATTACGTAAAATATTCGTCCGACGAATTATTAACCTTCCGGGCTCGTCAGTCGAATCGTCGTTCGGCTTGCCCCCCCCCCCCCGGTCGTTAACGAGACGACATTACTACTACGCGCTTCGTGTGTATATATATATATAACTCGCGTAACCTCGGGGAAAACCGATGGAAAAATACGGGTAATTAACGGATTTCGAAACGCCCGTTTAATATTCGATTATAAAACGTCCGCGGAAAAATCGCGCGCGTTGTACTGCCCGCCTCCCCGGGTGACTATTAACTAGCTAATCGGTTTATTTATCGATAAAACGGACGGGGAATACGATTTGGGCGCGACACTTTCGTAATTTCGTTTTCCAGCGAAATCGGGCGTAAACAAAAAAATATATTCCTACGACGGGTCAGCGCCGTTATTAACGTTTACGACGACCTCCTCTCGCTACTGCCACCACAGCCGTTGCACAAGTAGCGCTATCGCGACGCGACAATGTTTACACAGCGCTCTCTCTCTCTCTCTCACTACGTACAAGAAAATCGAATTTCCGACTCGCGCGCGTCTCCTACACTCCAACCGATACGCGTAAAAAACTATATCGGCCCGAACGGCAAACCGAATTTTACTCGCCGCCGCCGGACGCTTTTGAATCACGAGCGAGCGCGTTTTTTTTTTGCCGATATCCGTCGGACGATAGAACGACGAAATGGCGGACGACTCGCGCGCGCGTAAAACGACAAACGGACGGCGACGATCTGATTGCGGAATCCCCGGGAACCGATTGTCGGCGGTTTCGATTATTGGCGGCGCGACGCGTGTAGTAACCACGGGATTCGGCGGTTCGCCGGACGTATTATTCCGAAGGCAGGCTAAAAAGTATAACACGCCCGTAGGACGCGAACGAAATAACCCACAGAGGGTATTCGCCCCCTCCCCGGCCAATTTCCCCATTGTGTAAAGTTTTGACAAAGGCGTCGTTTTCAATGGCGAAAGCGCGAAGACGCGTTCCATGTCAAAACGCTAGTGAAACGGCGCGCTATTATCGAAACTTGTCGGAGCCCCCCCCTCCTATCGATATTCGCCGCCGTTTAAAGGCTGTTTACGGGCCACGATACCGTCGACAGACCTACCGTACATCGACGGGTGTATATATCTCTGGGGTCGCGGGCCTGGAAAAGCCACAATCGTTGATGACGATCACGACGGTCATAGACCATAAAAACGTCGACGATTCGAAATTACTGGCGGCGAATCGCTCAAAAACGGTTTTGGTAACGTTCAAAATGTCCTAACCTAACCCAACGGGGTGGACGAGTCCACGGGCCCCGTCGTTACGATTCGAAAATACGAAGCGCCTGAATATCGACATTTTCCACAGTTAAAGAGATTCGATAACAGCGAACTGTTTAACTCGCGTTGACATGGCGCCAGAAACGGGTCTTCGTACTTTCGCTACTAAAAACGAACCGGTGCACGCGACGCCTTTAATAAAGCCGTGTCCCTATTAAAACTAAACTCAATTTACTCGAACTATATGTATCCTACGCCGTGGGCGCCTTTCGTTGGTCCCTCACAATGGAAACGCATCGAGCCCGTCGAGAACATCGGTGGTATCCGTACGATAAAGGGTCTGCCACCCCCCCCCCCACTATTGTCAAAAATTCGGTCCTCCGGCAATCGACAAATTTGAATTCGATCCAAGACTCCGTTCAAACTCAATCCAAAGCGAAATTCTACAAAAACTCCGTCTCCAATTACGACCACATCCTCGGCAAAACGCGCTCCCCACCAACCACAAAACACAAACTTAAACCGTACCCGTTAACTTGGGCAGACTAACTTACCAAACACTTTACTACTAACCCCCCACCCCACAATTACTTCCATTCGATAGTAGAGGTATAAGCCTGGTAAGAAGTATATAACTTATGAGTTATAAGTGGTTAACGACATCACAAAGCAAAGCGACGCCTTAAAACTTTACACGCATATCAAAGAGGAATGGGCGACTTTCGAATGCCACCAGGCGCGGATCTGTAGGTCATTTCGTTCGCGCATTACTTTTACCGGCTGTCCTCGTATTACGACGTGCCTCGAAAAATTGTTCGATCCCACGACAAAGGTCGGGACCGCCGATGATCCCGAAATGCGAATTTGGTCGATCGCGCGGGTGAACGACAACAGCGGACTATAGCGACGCAATAAAAACAAGGGTCGGTGTCGAATGTCCTAAACGGGCGATTGCGGGCGGCGTTCGTCGGGGTTAAAGAAGAATCTACGCCACGGTCGGCCGTAGACTAACGAGCGGAATGTTCGTGACGGGCGGAACAGGAACGAAGACGTACGTACGCGGCGGCCGCTCGTGAATAATGAACGCGGGCTGCCTGCGGAAACGACGGGCTACGCTCGATAACTATTTGGAATAGACGGAAAACCGTTCGAATTTTCGCGAAAATTCTACCAACTTACGCGGAGTTACGGCGGTGACGAGAAAACGAACGTTTTCGACGCGTCCCGAAACCGAAACAGGACAGGAATATTAATAATATTTGGTGGATTGGCTTCAGACGTCGGCCGCAAATTCCGAATCGCCCGTTAAGCTGTGGGGCACAGAGAACGCGGGGGATTGCTACGGTCGCCGAGTTGAATGTGCGCGAGTATCGGGCGAAAACTGAGGAAAACAGGCGCTAAAAATAAAAACCTAATCGTCGGGGCACACGACGCTCGGCGGACAATGGAACCGTCCGCGGACACACTTAGTGTTAGTGCTTAGACCTAAATTTCAGGGGGGGTTTAATTTTTAAAAAAAATCGGACGACCCTAACGAAACGACGAGACGCGTTATACACTTTAATAGATTATTCGTTTTTAACGAACTCGCGTTATTTTATAACACGTATCGAAGTTTAAGAATATTACGGTTTTTCGATATTAACTAAAAATATACTAAAAACTAAAAATTAATATTTCCTTGAAATTTTTCGTTATCCCGGGCGCACGGACGTGTGGAAAACAAACGGCCCGGACCGTGACGGGTTTTCATCGGCGAAACAACCGGTCGGCGCGGTTATAATGTTCGCGGAATCGGTAAAAATACTTCGATTTCCGAACGCGAACGGGCGGAGGACTAACACAATCACGATTAACTCGACGGGCGAATTGTCACGTCTAAAAAAAAAACGGCACTTACGCACACGCCGCTACTACCTGTCAGCCAGCGCGCGCGCGTGTATCGTTTAATTTCGCGTATTTTGTTTTCGCAGTTGGTCGCGGTTGCCGAACGTTTGTTCGTATTTACCGGTCGGACGTCGAGTATTTTTACACGCTGAATTCGCCAGACGCGAATACTGTCGGTTTCGTAATTCCGTAATTACGCGCGCGCGCGCACCGATCGTCATAAAAAAAAAAACCGAACCGAAAAACGCGTCGTCGTCGTTATTTATTTTATCACCCTAACGGGCGGCGAAAACGTACCGGACCGTTTTATACGACGAATGTTGCGCATGTGGCGGTGGTGATTGGATGTACCCGGTAGAACGGAATTGTTTCCGGCGATACGCGCGAAAAATTCGTACCGGCGACGTCTTATATTACGCGCGAACGACGACGAATCGGACGCCTTTCGCGCGCGCGCGCGTATTCGTCGTCGACGGGTCCGTTTTCGTTTCGGATTTTCTAAATAAGCGAATAACGCGCCGGAATTCTTACGTCCACGTCCACTCGCCGTTAAGCAAAAATCGATACCCGTACGCGGCCACCAACCGGCGGCGGTCTGTACAACGGGCGACCGCCGCCGTACGTAACTGCGCCCGGCGACGAACGAAAAACCGGAATAGCTTTTCATATACGGAAACAAACGCGTCTAGTACGGCGACGAATTCGAGACAATTTTCCCGGACGACGACGACGAGCGCAAAAGGTCGGCGGCGCGACCGTAGAGAAAATCGATATGCGCGTTAAAAAAAATGTTCACGTAGGTATAACGGACGCGGTCGCTTTTGAAATCCGTGCGCCAGGGCTCGTATTAATAACGTCGTTGGCCGGTAACTGGGTACAAAAAAAAGCGCCCGCGATTCGCCGTCAATTTGACGACAATGTCCCGGCACGAGAATACCGGTCCGCGTCTGTCCTATACGCGGATAGCGGTTTGGGAGGGGGGGAGGCGGGTACGAGAGAAGACGTCATCGCCGAGACGAATTTTTTCTGAAATACCCGAACGTCTCTCGGTCGAGCGAGAATTTTCCGACGACCCCCGGCGCGTATATTTCGGCCGGCAATTTTCGTTCGGCGTAAAAATCGCCTGGACGACGTAGCGTAACCCGACCGACCGGCCGTCGTTTATCGAAAACGCGGCGTTCGGAATGTTCTCTGTTCCCGGAACGTCCTTTTCGACGGGAACCGCCGACCGTCGCTATACGTTCCGAGAGGAGTTAGCGACACTCTGGCCGTCGAATCGTTTCGTACGCGTATAGAGACGTCATAATTTCTCGTCGACGATTTACTCGAAAAACGATTTACCGGACGAAACACTACCAACGGAAGTCGGCGAAAACGAACGTCGTCGATAATCGAACTTTCGTTCGTACGTAATATAGCCGCTGCGCGTCGTCGTCGTCGTCACGAATAGGTAACAATCGTAAATGGTCGGCGTGTGTTACAACGGTACACGTTCACGTTTTTTTTTCGACTACGCGGCGTTCGCGTCGAAGTGACAACGTACGGATGAACGCTCAGGCTTATACGTGATGTATTTATACGATATATACGCGCGAAAACGGACGCAAAATAAAAAATCGGCGGCGCCTCGAATTTAATCGCCGAACACACGTCGTCAATTTCGCGTGTCCCAACCCACCCGAAATTGGTGGCAAGCTGAGAACTACAATAACTAAACAACTACCATTAGTTGCCATTGTTAGCTCGTTGAAGTCATTTTCGTGTTTTCCCATCATTTATTGTCCCCGCTCAGACTTCGCGTACACCCGCAATTCCTTTAAGCGTAACGTTATTACTAAGTGTGTAAACGTACACGGGTCTTAAACGATATGTACGAGGGTTGTACGATAAGTACCTGTGTTCGAAATAAAAACACGTTTAAATACAATTGTTTTTTCGTATATACGGCGTCCCGTTTTAGCACTACACACCGAATCCGACGATGTTCTAATTTGTCTAACCCGTCCGAAAAATGTATCTCGTTTAAAAACGGGCCTCCGTTTCGGTGACGATTTTCTCGTTGCGCGTGAACCGGCGGCGGATTTCCGCCTAGCTAGTTGTTTTCGTATTTGAAAACGAATCGCCGGCGGCCACAAATCCGGAGAATAGGACGGCGGTTGAGTTGGTGGCCCTATTCGTAGCCTAGTTCGACCATAAGTTTCGACGCGGCGATTGCGGACGAATGAGCAGGAGGGATACGTAGTCGTTTTCCGTATTGAGGCGCGAATTTTGAAAAAAATTTCCGAAGTTGTTAAAAATAATGTAGACGACAAAAGTGTTCGAAATTGTATCAGACGTGCGTTCAAACTTCGAACGACAACGTCGAAACGTCGCGTCGGTGACGCCGATCGGGGTACTTAACATACAGCGCTTGTATATTCCCCTACGTGACGCTAAAAACGATCGCGTAAATAGACACGGACGACACGCGCAATATTCGGCCGGGGTAATATCGATACGACATTATATTCGGACTGGACCGCGCGCTTTTGAGTGCGTCACGGACACCGCGGATTCCTTGGTAATAATTCGTTCGTCGCAGTGGCGTGACCTGAATTTCCGGGGGGGGGGGGTTGATTTTTAATAAATCGGACGACCCTAACGAAACGGCGTACGTTAAAAACTTTAATAAATTATTCGTTTTTAACGAACGCACGATATAACGTGTATCGAATGTTAAAAAATACCGTAGTTTTTCGTCACTATCGACTAAACGTGTATTATACGTCTCGTAAGCAAATTGATTTTTCCTAAAAATGTTCAGGGGCGGGATCGTTAAATCGTAGCAAACGTACGTTAATAGATAACTTCAAACGAAAATGTCGTGTCAGTGACGCCAACTGTCGTACTACTTATCATCGTACAGTCCTCGTACAAGCGTGCATACACGCGGCGATGGGGCGAGGGGTGGAAGGTTACAATTACCGCGCGGGTGTATGTACACAGTATGTCACACACGATTAGGAGAATTCGGCGAATTCGAATATAATGGAAACAACGACGACGACGACGACGACGACGACGACGACGACGACGACGACGACGAATACGACTTACATCATCGTGGTCGTCATTCGGCCGGCAAAGGTGTCGACTACGACGATTACCGACGTTGACGATACGCCGCCTCCCCCACCACCCGTAATAATACCGACCGACCGACGACGACTCCTCCGGGCCGGATATAATTCGTAATTGAAGAGCGGGCGGGCGATAGCGAAATAAAAAAAGAGTAAACCCACCACAAAAAGAAGGGGAAAACTAGGTACGATAAAAAAATCGGTGAACGGCCGTCAAACTTTTACCGAGGATTGTGTCGAATGCGCGCGCGCGCGCGCACACACACAAACACGGTCGGTAGAGTAAAAAAAAAACTAAGGAAAAAAAACCACCGCTCGACAATAGAACTGGTATTCCTCGGTTCAATGACAAGGCTGTCGGCGCGTAAGGTCGACGCAGACAATATACAATATTATTGTTATACACTTAGACGCGCGCACGTACGTACGTATAATAATAATAATAATAATATACGACGTGACGGCATTTTTTTCACCGCGTTTTTCGTTCGTTTTCGCCCTCGGTCGCCGGGCGACGCGTTCTAAGCGCCTCTCGAGGTGTAGAGTAATCGCGGCGGTACGTTTATTTTCGTAAAGAAAGAGGCGCTCTCGAAAACCGGATCCGAACGACGACAACGACGACGACGATACGGTCGTCAATGTGTCAATAATGACGACAATGGCGTTATATATGGCGTAAAGAAAACGAGTCGCGTGTATTGTGTGACGACGACAAATGTCCGATCCCGTGTACTTTCGTTTGGAAAACGGTTGTTGGTCGGCAGGCGCCGACGGCGCGTACGCATATTGGGTGGCGAGTAGGCGACTTATGCGCGTTTGGTTTTTTACGCGAAACTCCGCACGGCCGGTGGGACAATAGGGTACGCGAAAATTCGAGCGATTACCGACGACCGAAACGCGTATCGTATAACGGCGGCCAGAGTTTCGAACGCGGGCCCGACTACTATTTTATCGGGCGCGATCGTTTCAATTTCGTGCGCCCCCCCCGGGTCGACGGACGATACACGAATCGTCTCGTTGCCTCGGCCGTCGATAATCGAAACATTTCCGTACACGGGAATAAAACGTAACGACGACGATTGTTTAAAAAAAAATATATTCCGTAGGGGGGGTGGGGAAAGCGGACTAGTTTTCGGTATATCGAGGCGATTGGGTTCTCGTTTTCGAATGTCGTCCATATCCGGCTTCTTTTGGACGTTGGTAGTAATTGTAGTAGTTGTATCGGTTTCCAAAAAAATGTAATCGATTACGCGGACGAAAAAAATGACTATTCGAAACGTTCGCGACGACGCGGCGATCGCAACACCATCTAGTGTCGACCTAGACCACTGATCTCATTTACACACACACACATGCGCGCGCGCGCGTCTACCGTGTCTCCGAAGGATTATAGGAAAATAAATATTACGAAAAAAAAAACCCGACGACCTCGCTCTACGACGTTATAACTTTTCCCTTGCCGTGCGTGCGCGCGTACGACACGCACACGCGCGCGCTGTTTTCCCGTTCACCGCCACCCGGTGGTAACCATTATTATCGGGTCCGCGTGCGGTGAAATGGACCGTACGATTATTAATAACGTGTGGCGAAACGGTACGTAATATTCTCTAGACACGAATCCCCGAGCGGTTACACAATCGCGCGCAGATTAGAACGCGAAACGATAAATACTTGGGGCGGCGGGAACCGGCGGATTTGGAAAGGCGAAAAATGAAACGACGTTATCGTTTCGTTTTTGTAAACGAACGACGCGCCATCGGCCGCGTCTACGAATACGACTGGCCGGTACGTTCGTTTCCGGCAATCGAAGACGTTCCCTACCCCGTCCCGACCACTCCTCCGGTACTAACCGCGACCTTGGAACGGGCCCGACGTAGCCTATTCGGGCGGACTAACACGTTTACTCGGCCCGAACGCGCGGCGACAATCGGGTAGACGGCACGACGGACGTGTTGTGCCGGGCGTCGTAATTACTTTCGTTTTACGCCCGTCGCGAAGGGCGCGTAATGCGACGAATACGACGACGATCGCTTTGTAATATCGCGGAAAGCGAAAAACGAACGAGTGGACGACGGTTTACGCGTCGCGAAACACACGCGTAGGAGACGGGGACGGAGCGAAGACAATCAATTACGATCGTTGACGAAAGTCGACTTGGCTCCGTCCATCCGTACGGGCTCTGGACGGGAATGATGTAAACGTCGCGTGATCGCGGGTTCCGTTTTACAGTACTCGCCGAGTAATGGAATATTTTTGTCCGTCGTACGGTCAATTAAACGAATGTGTGCGTGTTCGCGAAACGCTCGAAACTGTAACGGAAAAGCCGTCGTTGTTTATTGACAATTGAGACGGGTAACACTTTTGAAATTAAAAATTTTTTTTAAATCGTTTTATAAAAACGCGTCAACGGGTCGCGGGTGGTCGAGAACTATACATCGCGCCGAAATCTCGGTTAATTAACGAAACGTAACACGCGAGAGCAATACGCGTGATCGCCGTCGGCCGTTCCAATCGCGAGTTATCGTTATTTCCTTATTTATTTACTTCCCAGCGAGTTTCGTTGTTTTCGGAAAACGTGCGGAACAACGACGGAGTTTTGTACGCCGGTACCAATATCCGCGACCAGTTCGTCCCACACCGATTAATCGAGCCGCTCGTATCGAAAGCCGGTTGGGCTAGACGGGTTTAATGGTTCACGGGGTCGACCGGAAAGTTCCATCCGCGCGGTAAACGCGAACAATTATCGAAATAACGAATTTCGCCGTCGCATACGTCGCGCGCGTATTCGAAACGGGCGTTTTTTTTTTTTTGAACGCGCCGGCGACCACCGCGGGGGGCGGGG